>MCFG01000115.1:27500-164798 GCA_002104895.1 Anaeromyces robustus | reverse complement strand
TTTCTAGTAGAATTGAGTATGAACAGAAAATTACCAAAAAATGCGGCTAACGGCATCAAAATTGAAATAAAGATTTTTTGAGAAGAAAAATAGGTAAAACTGTTCTAGAATGTTCCAAACTAGTTCAAAGTGTACTCCTGATGGAGATAATTTATATTTAGTGAAAAACGCATCATTTTTTAAACCGATTGGTAAAATTAAAAAATTTCCGAAAAAGATTGATGGATGCATTGTTGTTCTTATTTTAATATTATTGAAAATAGATTTTCGATTTATGGCGTTTATTGAAACGTTGAACGGTGAAAACCTTGGAAGGATTGGTCCTACAACAAGGTAGTGGGTGTTGTTTCAACGTGGAGTCGATATTGTAAAGATTTGGAGTGACCACTAGGTTATTGTAGGAAATTAATAATAAATAATAATATAATATATTAAATTATTTATAACACTATTGATTATTCACTTAATTAATTAGTAGATTCATTTATATAATATATATTTGTTCATTTATTTATGGTTGATATTTATATTTTATTTATTATTAATTGATTGTTAATATCGACTCAAAGAGTCAAATAAAATAAAATACATGAATTTATATATTCAAAAATCTATTCTAAATTATTACATGATTGGGCAAATTATTTAAAATAAGAATTATATAATTATTTAATTATTATTTTAATTAAATAAATATAATATTAAGAACTAGATAAATTATTATATTAATTAAGTGAATAATAAATTAATATTTAAATAAATTTATTTCAATGAATACATATTATTAATTTAAGTAAATTATTATCTAATAATTGAGTGAATATATTTATTATTAATTAAATAAATAATATTATTCCGAAAGGTAAAGAGTAAGGTTCGAACCAGAGACAACCAACATAATAATAGAAGCAGGTAGAACTGAGCCTAATTAGTAGCCATAATGGATCCATATCATTACATCCTAGTCAATGACGAATTAGAATATGAAGTTAATAAAATCTTAGATTCAAGAATAGTTGATGGAAAACTTCAATACTTAATCGATTGGAAAGGTTATCCTGTTGAAGATCGTTCATGGGAAAATGTTGAAGATATACATGCCCCTAGATTACTAAAGGAATTTCATAAGAGATTCCCGAACAAGCCAAACCCAATGTCGTCTGGAATCCGACATTAGAAGGGGGGCATTGTAACAATGTATTACTATTAGCTAAATACATTGAAAGAGTTATTCCTACCGGGGGTTCCCCGACTGACGTAGTCGTCAGGTTGTTGGACTCTGACCTACCTGTCATGAGTTCGACTCCGGGTATCACCCTCAGTTATGGATCAAAATATAACTATTTATTAGTTATATTTTGATCCATAACTCTTCCACTCTTTTTCTTCACAAACCATGAAATCAACCAATCGTTATGAGTGAATTTCACTCATAAAGTATTGTTTATGTATATTTCTAACTTATAAATATATATTCTTGTAATTTCATGTAAAATTAATCTCTAGAATTAGTATTAAGATTAAAATAAATATTAATAATAAATAAAATTGTTATTAAAACTCATTAATCTTATAACATAAAAAGTATAATTAGTATTGTGTTAACCTAAGTCGTTAGCGTTGTTACAGAAAGTGGCGTTTATGTATCGACTATCGAAAATTAAATGATGCCACAATTCCTGATGTTTACTCTCTTCCTTATATCGATGAAATATTTGCTTCTTTACATGGCGCCACTATATTCTCTACGTTAGACCTGTTTTCTGGGTACCATCAAATTTTGATGGACGAAGATAGTGTAGAGCTTACTAGTTTCACAACGAAATTTGGTAATTTCGTATACAAGGTCATGCCTTTTGGCCTTACGAATGCACCAGCCACATTTCAACGTGAAATGAATAAAATATTATTCGATCTTATTGGAGTCTGTGTTTTTGTGTTCTTAGATGACATTTTAGTATATTCAAGAAATAAAGAAGAACACCTAGAACATCTCAATATGGTCTTAAAAATTTTCGGAAAGTTTAATTTAAAAATTAATATTGAAAAATGTCACTTTATGATGAATGAAGTGCAAATTTTAGGCCATGTTATTAGTAAAAATGGCCTCTCAACTATTCAAAAGAAAGTGGAAGCTATCAATAATTGGGATAGGCCCACTACAAAAACAGAACTTCGTTCCTTCCTTGGCGCTGTCGGTTACTATAGGAATTTTATTAAAGAATTTTCTCGGTTAGCTGCGCCACTCAACAAACTATTAAAGAAAGATGCTAAATTTAATTGGTTCGACGAACAACAAAATGCCTTTGACCAGTTAAAAAGTTGTTTAATTAATGCACCAATTCTCCGTTTCCCTGATTTTACCAAACCCTTCATCATTCGTACTGATGCATCCGGTGAAGGTATAGGTGGCGTTCTACTACAAATTGATCCGGCTGACAATAAAGAACACCCGGTTCATTATGTGAGTAGAACTCTTTCAGCGGCCGAAAGAAGATACTGTATAACTGACCTTGAAGGAGTAGCTGTACACTATTGTGTAAAGCAATTTAAACCATATATTGAGGGAAACCAAGAGAAAACAGTGGTTTATACGGATCATAAACCACTAGTCGGATTATTTGGAAATAAAGAACCCAATAACGGTAGGCACGCTCGCTGGTGTATTGATTTAAGTATGCTAGGTGTACGTGTGGCCTATGAAAAGGGAAAGAAGAATCACCTTGCAGATTCACTTTCCAGAATTAAAAGTAAAAATGTAGAAGACTCAACAAATAATGACAATTACGTAGATAAAAATGTGGCTAAAGAAACTTTATGTAATGCCTTGATAGCAGAAAATGTAGAAGATAATGTAAATGAAATTAATGTAGCTGAAAATAATGTAAAAGAAACTAATGTAGAAGAGAATAACGTAGAAGATATTAATGAAGAAGAAGAAGAAAATGAAGAAGAACAACTGGTAAGTTTGATGAAGAAATTCTTGAGTGAAAGAATTATAGAAATCAACGACCAGAAATATCTCCTCGACAATGGCCTTAAAAGAAGAATAGTTACTCATGAAGAAGAGAAGATAAAATTAATATGGGAATCTCACAAAATTGGGCACGAGGGCATTGAGAAGACCTATTACCGGTTGAGAAGACATTTTTATTGGAAGAACATGATGGATGATATCAAGAAAACAATCAAATGCTGTACCAAATGTCAATTAAATAGACCAGAAAGACTACCTGAACCAACGGAAAGATTTGCTTCAACAGTTGAAGGTCCCTTCGTCCATTTAGGTCTTGATATAATCGGACCCCTACCAATAACAGAAAGAAATAACAGGTACATCCTTGTAGCCGTTGACTATTTCACGAAGTGGGTTGAAGCTGAACCTACACCCACTATCACTGCCAAAGACATCATATACTTTTTAAGTAAAATCTTTGCTCGACATGGCACGCCTCAATACATTACAGTGGATAATGGCGTTCAATTTGTGGCTGACCTTACAAAAATCTTCTTGGATATGTATGATGTATACATAAAATTTACTACCACTTACCACCCTGAGTCCAATGGTTTAACCGAAAATAGAAATAAAGAAATCTCCAAAGAAATTAGACTATTAGGAGAAACGAATCAAGACTGGGATTTAGTTTTGCCATCGGCTTTGTGGGCAATAAGAACATCCAGGAACAACGCCACAAAATATTCGAGTTTTGAGCTATTATACGGACGTATTGACCAACAACCGTTCGAATTAGCCACAATATCCCAAACGTATAATAACAAAAATGACAAATCGTCCGACGAAATTTTACTAGAAAAATTTTGCGATCATTACCAATGGACTTTAGATGCTTATCATAATCTTAAGAGTAAAGCCAAAAGATGGGAAAAAGAAAGGAATGAACTATATAAAAATAATAAACAAAACCAAATCAAAAAGGGAGATTTAGTTAAAGTAAGAAATTTTACACGTCTGAAATTAGAACCCTACTTCACAGGTCCTTACAAGGTAGTTGGAATAAATTTTAATACGGTTAAATTAATGGACCCCGATTCTGAGGAAGAATTAGAAAGACCTGTCCACCTAAAGAATGTTATAAAAATCTCTACAACTTCAGAGTAAGTTATATCTTGGAACGGGCAAATGAAGTAAAATAAACATAAATTTAAAATTATTAGTAAATAATGCGCCACAATAAATTATTATATAATGTAAATTATATAATAATTTAATACGTATTAAATTTTATTACAATACATAAATTTATTAAGAAATTAATTAATAATATAAGAACATAAAATCTATAAAATTATTTTATTATATACATAAATTAATGTATTATTTACATTAATTATAGTTTTATAACATTAGGTAAAATATAGAAAATAGTGATTAATTATTTATATTAGTTATAATTATAAACTCCTTATTTTTCTCCTTAAAAATAAGGTAAAGAAATAATTATACAAATATTAAATAATTATAATTTTAAAAGTATAAAAAGAATTAAAAATATCTAATATAAAATGTAGACAAAAATTAAGTTCAAAAATATAATAAATAATTAATAAATATAATAAATTTTATTAAAACAAAATTCTTTCCTTATTTAAAAATTTTCTGAACCTTGAAAGTGTCATACCTCATCTTATTAATATAATTTTTTTATTTAATATATATATATATTATATTTATTTATGTATTTATGAAATATATAATAATAACATAGATAAATAATAAATCATGAGTAATAATGATACAGTTTCTTAAACAAAAAGCTTTGTAACTTAATATTAAAATAATTATTACTGAATTCAATAAATATTTATTAAAAATAAAATAATCTTTCGTTTTAAATCTTCTTTATTTATTATTCTTATTTTTAAATACAAAATAATTAAAAAGAAAGAAAATTATCCTCCTTTTATATTACATGAATTTATTATTATACTAATAAAATATTATTAATATTTGATAATAAATTTTATATGCAATAAATAATATTTGAAATAAATCTTACTTAAAATATTAATAAAGATATTGAATTATTGTAATATATTAATATATCTTAAAATAGTTTAAAGTTAATTGTAATATAATAGAAAAATATACTGAATGATATAAAAATATTTATTATTAAAATTTATTATAAAATATTAATAAAATTTTATTTAGAAAA
This sequence comes from Anaeromyces robustus, assembly GCA_002104895.1. Taxonomy (NCBI): domain Eukaryota; kingdom Fungi; phylum Neocallimastigomycota; class Neocallimastigomycetes; order Neocallimastigales; family Neocallimastigaceae; genus Anaeromyces; species Anaeromyces robustus. Next base: position 159,618 of record MCFG01000115.1, on the reverse strand, counting down.
TTAATAAAGTATTCTATTAATGTATTATTTAAATTTATTATAATATATTAATAAAAATATTGATAATATAAGAATGATTCTTAGTAAAAATATTAATAAACATTATAAAGAAGTTTCATTTAATATTAATTTATAAAGAATAAAAAAATATTTAAAGAAATATCATATCAATAATAAAATATATATTATCTAACCTTGTTTAAGAAATTGTAAATGTTTCAAGATATGTATATCAGTTTTTTTTTTATCTTTTTATCAGAGTTAATTTAAATATACAAAATATAGTGATATAAAATAATAAAATAATGAATAATGAATAATGAATAATAATAATAATAATAATAATAATAATAATAATAATAATAATAATAATAATAATAATAATAATAATAATAATGAATAATAATAATAATAATGAATAATGAATAATAATAATAATAATAATAATAATAATAATAATAATAATAATAATAATAATAATAATAATAATAAATTATCAGTTTTTTTTTTTAATGCTTTATTTACCAAATATGAATATTTATAGGTAATACTAATTATCATAATTATCATGATATCGTGAAATAATATCGTGAAACATTATCATGTAATTATTTTTAATTATATATATTATGTTTTTGTATGCATCCTATAACTGTTACATCACAAAAAATATAATGAAATATAGAATATCATGTGATTTTCATTTAAAGTATAATTAAATTATTGAAGAAATAACTTATGTTTTTTTTATTAAAAAGTTTTATTTTGTCATATTTGTTTTAATATACATTCATTTTTTTTATTATATACATATCGTTTTAACTGTTATATACAATTTTATGATATTATATAATTATATATGATTTACTTTAAAAGATAAAAAATAAAAACATAATACTAACAGTATTACTTTAAATGGTTAAATTATTAAATTTTCTCTCCTGATAATTATTATACTTTTTCCCGAATGGTTTTAATTATTAAATTTTAAAAGACAAACAAAAAATTTTATTATGATTTATAATTTTTTAGGAACTTTTTTTTTTAAATTTTTTTTAAAAAAAAAACTTTTGTTTCACTTAAATAGAGTTACACAAAACCAAGAATCTTCCATTATTTTTTATAGGCTTTGGAATAACAATTTTAAAAATAATACTTTAAAGAACATTTTTATATTATTTAACACAACACAATAGAATATGTAAAAAAAAAAAAATGTACTTCCTATAAAATTTAATTAATAAAACCTCGAAAACATTTACTTCATATAATATTTTCGAGGTTCTATTAATTGAATTTCTTTTTTTTTTTTTTTATTTTTAAAAATCGAATCGTGACTTTTTTTTCTATAGATACAAAGAATAAATATGATAATTTTTTTTTACATTATTTATATTGAAAGATAGAATTTTTTCTTTTGTACTCATTAGAAGTTACTTTTTTTTTTTTATTAATTATTATGATTAATTAATAAGAAAAAAATTTTTAAAAACTTTTTCCAAGTATTTGAAACAATAAAAAATTAATTTAATATAATAATATAAAAACATAATAATAAAGTTAATACATTATTATTCGTTTCAAAAACATAAATTAAAATATCTTAAATTAAAATTTAACACATTTTAATTTAATTTATGTTTTGAAATGAATCTTAATTATTAGTATTCAGTAGTATTTTTAGTTTTAGTCTTTTTTATATCTTCATAATACTATATGCGCCACTAAATTTTAAATGTAATTAAAAAAATATACTAAAATAAAAATACATAATGTATAAATCATTATTAAAGCCATAATATATACTGTAGTAGAAACTTAATATATTGGAGAAAATGGGAAAATTTTTATTTGTTCTTTTTTTTTTTTTTTTTTTCATATATATTTTACTTTTTTTAAAAAACTAAAAAAGAAAAAAGAAAAAGTCATGCAATATTTAGAATTTTATATAAAAATACGAAAAACTACCTTTTTTCTTTTAACTAAATATTAAATTTTAATTTTATAATTAAAAATAATAAAATAATAGTTTTTTTTTGCTAGACAAAAGAAAATATTATTAATAAAAAATTCATTTTTTGCAAGTCAAAATTTGATATTATAGAACAAAAAAAAAAAAAAAATTAATTTTTTTTTAAAAAGGCAATAATAATAAATTCATAAAAAAAAAAAAAACTTAAAATAAAATATAATATAATAGAATAAAATATTATTTTTATAAAACTATAATTCTTTTTTCAAATAAATATCAATAAACAATATAAAATGAAATTCCAAAACATAATTACTTTACTTTCAGCTTTAGCTGCTCCAATGGCAGTTGTTGCTAAATCTCAAGATTACGCAAGACATATTGAACTTTCTTTACTTTTCTATGAAGCTCAACGTTCAGGTAAACTTCCAGAAAACAACCGTATTTACTGGAGACACGACAGTTTACTTGATGCTGGTGCTGATAATGGTAATTATTTCTATATAAAAATATATTGATTATCTATACTATTAAAATTTCTATTAAATATCATTAATTGAAAATATTATTATTAAATATATAATAATTATATCGTTTTTATTATAAATAAATTTTTTTAGGTGTTGATCTTACTGGTGGTTGTAAGTATTATAATTATATATATATATACAATGAATTTTTTTTTTAATAGGAATAAAGTTATTATAGCTAAATTATTAATTAATAATTTTAAATATTTTTTTATTTTTTTAAAATAATAAAAGATTATGATGCTGGTGATAATGTCAAGTTTAACTTCCCAGCTGCTGCCACTTTAACTCTTTTAGCTTGGAGTGGTATTGATTATGCTCAAGGTTATAAAGAAGCTGGTCAATGGGATTATCTTCTTGATGCTGTTCGTTGGGGTGCTGATTATTTCATGAAATGTCACACTGGGTAAATAAAAAAAAACAAAAAACAAAAAATATTATTAAAATAATATATAAATCAATTATATTAATATATAATATATAAAATTTAAAAATATAGTAAAAACGAACTTTATGTTCAAGTTGGTTCTGGTAGAGTTGATCACGGTATGTATTTATGAATTAAAAATATTAATAAAATTTTAATAAAAAATCATATGAAAAAAAAATATATTAATTTATCTCTTTTTTTTCCATATTTTTTAAAAAATTTTAAAAATTTTAAAAAATTGTAATTATTTTGGTAAAATTCTAAAAATTATAGCTGTAAGTATATAAATTAAATAAAATTTGTAACTTATGATTTTTAAATTTTAATTTATTATTATATAGAAAAAACTAATGGAATTTTTATTTTTTTTATAATTATTTTTTTTTTTAAATAAAGTACTGGTATCCACCTGAATATGTTAACTATGATCATCCATCATTCAAGATTACTGCTTCAGCTCCAGGTTCTGAAGTTGCTGGTGACACTGCTTCTTTCTTAGCTGCTGCTTCTATTTTATTCAAGGATGTTGATTCATCATATTCTCAAAAATGTTTAAAACATGCTAAAGAAATTTACGATTTCGCTGATACTTACCGTGGTGAATACACTAAAGCTGTTGAAGATGCTCAACAATTCTATGCTAATTGGAGTGGTTTCCTTGATGAATTAGCTTTTGGTGCTTTATGGCTTTACAGAGCTACTGGTGATGAATCTTACCATAATAAATTTAAGAAAATTGCTGATGATTCTTACGGTGAACAAGATACTAAAGCTTATGGTATTTGTACTGGTCCAATTTCATGGGATGATAAGAGACCAGGTTCTTACATTCTTGCTGCCATGATTACTGGTGAAGAAAAACGTTTACAACAAGCTTATTGGTATTGTGATGAAGTTTTAACTCAACCAAAAACTCCAGGTGGTTTATGGTATAATGATAACCTTTCTAAATGGGGTTCTAACCGTTATGCTTCTAATGCCGCTGCTATGTTAGGTATGTTCGCTAATTACCTTCCAAAGAGTGATCCAAAACGTTCTAAATATATTGATTTTGTTAAGAGTCAAACCAATTATATTCTTGGTGATAATCCAGCTAAGGTTAACTATGTTGTTGGTGCCGAAGCTAATTCACCAAAGGCTGTTCATCACCGTGGTTCTTCTGGTACTTACGATTCTCAAGATAATAATGCTAAACCAACCGATTACAATATTTACACTTTATGGGGTGCTTTAGCTGGTGGTCCAGGAAAATCTGATGATTATTCTGATACTAGAAAGAATTATGAAATGAATGAAGTTGCTCTTGATTACAATGCTGCATTCCAAATGAATCTTGCTCTTCTTGTTAAAGAAGGTCTCAGTGTTCCAGATCCAGATAGTGTTAAAAATCATGATAGATCATTCCCAAAGAAGGCTGAAACTCCAGATATTAGTGTTACCCTTAAAGGTGATAAGATTGATATTTCTACTGGTTCAGGTATGCAATGTAGTTCATGGTGTCTTGAATTTACTAGTGATTTCAAAATTGAAATCGTACATCACAGTTTAATTCACCAAAATGGTCCAAACTACATTATTTGTAACCAACGTGAAACTAACTTCCTTGATGGTGCTGGTACTCCACAAACTATTCAATATCAAGGTTCTACTCATGATAACAACCTTGAAATGAGTGATGTTGTTGTTATGTGTAATGGATGGCATGCTCCACAAAGTTCTCAAAAACCAACTTACAAGCCAGAAAATGGTAGAAGATACAAGATTGTTAATGGTGGTGGTGTTGGTAACACTATTCCATTATTCGAAGAAACTGCTTGTTGGCCAGGATTCCTTTGTGATGGATCAGTTCCAACTCCAACTCCATACACTCCAGAAGACCCAGAAGACCCAGAAGACCCAGTTGATAATGATGATTGTTTCGCTATTAAGTTAGGTTATAAGTGTTGTAATAATGAAGCCGTTGTTCTTGTTGATAATGATGGTAAATGGGGTTACAATGGTGATTGGTGTGGTATTGGTGGTTCTAGTAAAACTAATGAAGAAAGTTGTGGTAATGCTCCATGCTGTAGTCACTGTAATGGTATTTACCATGATAACGATGGTGACTGGGGTGTTGAAAATAACCAATGGTGTTTAATTAAGAGTAGTAAATGTAATGTTAACAACAATAAATGTAAATCTACTTCCTACCCATGTTGTTCAAGCTGTAATTTACCAGTTTATTCTACCGATAGTGATGGTAAATGGAGTATTGAAAACAATAACTGGTGTAACTTTAATACCAATTGTTAAATTACAATCCAATGAAATATAAATAAACAAACAAATAAATAAATAAATAATCATAATTTTTTCTTGTTTTTACGTAATAGAATTATATTTTTAATAAGTTTTATATATAAAATAAATATAAAAATAATAAAAAATTAAAAAAAGGTGTAAAATAAAAATAATCATAAAATATTAAATAAAAAATGAAAGTTAATTAAAAAAATAAAAAAGAAAATAAAAACAAAAATAAAAACAAAAACAAATTAAATAAGAGAAATTAAAAATATATATATATATATATATATATATAAATATAAATATATATATTAAAAAATTAAAAATAAAGAAAAATATAAAGAAGTAAAAAATAAAAGTATAAATGTGTTTTTTTTTTATTAATTTTTTTATTGTTTAAAAAGTTTAATATTTGTTTTGATTTGTTTTAAATATTAGCATTAATAATTATTTTTTTTATGCTTGTATGTTTAAAATAAGATAATTTTTAACATGATTATTGAAAATACTTTTTTATTGATGTTTAAAATGAGAAGTAATTATATATTTATTTATATATTTATTTATTTATTATATATAGTTTACTAATAAATAAATATAGTTGTAAAAAAAAAAAAAAAAGATGATAATTAAACATTTTTTTTTTATTTTAATTGTTACCAGTTAATAATATAATAATCATATATAGTTGTTAATAAATGAAAATATATATTATAATTCAACATATATATAATTTTTCTTTTTTTACATATTTTTATACCTCTTCTGAGGACCTGTACTTCCATTCATTTGGAATGCTCAGAAGAGGGTAAATGCCTGTCGATACATGGCGACGTTAAGGGCATTTTATGAAGTCTCCTCAATAATTGTTCTTTTTTCTAATAATATGTATAAGTTGGATATGCAGGAAATGAGTTATTTGTATTTTCTTTTAAATTTACCTTTCATGTATTTCTGTATATTATCACTGTATGAATCCATTGTAATTGCTTTAATTATTGTATGAGCTTGATTCACTCAAAAGCATGTGCTTATACTTTATTAGAATTTAGAATAGTTATTTTTGAGTTCTTCACCTTTAACTTTTTTTTTAATTTTCATGAATTTAAGAATTTACAAGATTTCAAATATATTTACATTCGCAAAAAGAGATTTTTATAACAACTATCAATATTCTACAAGTGTTTTTATAATAGAGTAAAGAAGATAAACAATTGATAAATTTAAACAAAAGAAAAAAAAAAAAAAGAAAAAATTTACATTCAGTTATTACTAGTCTACATTTTTAACTCGATTTTTTTAGTTTAGTACTTTCATTTTACTTTTTTTATTTTTTTCATCAATATTAAATATAGATCATAATGGTACGAAATTTTTATAATAGTAACGAAAATAGCAATGTTTTTGTTCGTGGATTCCGCTGTTATGGAACTGATATTAACAACACTAGCATTATCTTCATCAATGGCCTTCACTCATGGACCAATGCATATATGATGGATTTTCTGGAATCAAATCTTAAGGAATTCAACAAGTACATTCTTTCAGTTAAACGATCTATGTGTTCTAGAGGTTGGTATTTTAGGATCAAAGTTTTATCATCTGACTTTAAATTCGATGATTTCAAAAAGAAATTTGTATCATATATCTCAAATGCTAGCTTGTCGTATAGTAATTGCACTCATTATATTCGTAAAAGGTCACTTCAACAGATCAGAAATCAACTATTTTCTCCTTCAACAAACTTTAATGATTCAATTAATAACCAAAGTAATTCTACAACAAACTTAAATGATTCAATTAATAACCAAAGTAAGTCTACAACAAACTTAAATGATTCAATCAATAACCAAAGAAATTCTACAACAAACTTAAATGATTCAATTAATAACCAAAGTAATTCTACTACAACATCCTCACAATCTAATACTTCAGATTCTTTCCAACGCAACTCATTAGTTAGTATACACTCTAATCTCAACACTCTTAATTCTATCAAAGATAAGTTTACTTTTTGTCTCAGTTGGAATACCAATGGATGGAACCACGAAAAGAAAGATAGTATCGAATACTTTATCACATTATTCAAACCTCTTTTTCTCTGTTTTCAAGAAACAAAGAACGGTTCTGGTGCCAATAGTAGTCAACCATGTAAAGTCACTATTCCCAATTACCGATATTTTGTTAGAAGAGCCGTTGATAGTATTCCAGGCATGAGAGGTTTATTTTTAGGTTATCATAAATCTTGTCAAGCAATACTTGAAGAGAATTCATTTAATTACATTATTTCCTTAACTAATTATAATATATACGACTCTAAATGCTCTGTTGGAAATGTATATATCCCTGTCAGCTCTCATTCTACACAAGTGAAGTGTGCTTTAGCAGAAGTTATTGATTGGCTTAATATTCATCGTGATCATGCTTCTATTCTTGTTGGGGATTTTAACATGAAAACAGTGGACCTTGAAGAAAAAATATCACCGATTAATGGTTGGATAATTTTACCTCTCAATAGTTCAAGAATCTCTTGGGTTCAAGGTAATTTATCTTCAGATATTGATCATGCTTTGGTTAATTATAAAATGTTGAACCTTATATCTTATGCTTCCTTTATTGATTATCACCCAGTCTCTGATCATAAACCAATGTTAGTATATTGTAAGAAAAATTTTGTTGATCTCTCCTTTACTCACCCAAAAAAGGTTGTTCAATGGAATAGAATTCGCTGTAAGGAAATGAAAAACGATATTGTTGACAATAACAAGTTTGCTATTTTAAATAATGAGATCTTTAATAATCCTTCTCTTTCTATTGATGATCTAGTTGATAAGTTTATTAATACTTCTAATTCAATTGCAGAGGACCTTGAAATTACATCTTCTACTGAAATTAGGAAATCAATGTTCCATATGTCACGTAATATTTACTGTCTTCAAAGAATCAAAAGCTTGAAGTATCGACAAATTAAAAAGAGCCATTTGGATTATGAACCTAATCAATTTATTATCCTTGTTGCATCTTATAATAAATTATGCCAATCTATTCATAAAAAATGTAATGAATTTAGAAGACAAAACTATTTATTTTGGATTAAAGTAGGCTGCGAGGCTACCTTAAAAAATGACAGCAGAAAATCATGGTCATGGATTAAGAAGAATATTAAAAATAACAATCAGGAGTTATTTATACCTCATCCTATCAGAGACCACCAAGATAACTTAGTGTATAGTACTAAAGATCAATTAGATGTTTGGTGCAATTATTATAAGAAACTTAGTTATGACTCTACTGGACATAGCATGAATAAAAAATTCTGGAAGAATTCTCCCGCTATTAATCGTATAAAGAGTGGAAATAACATAGTATGGGATATTAACCAAGATATCAGCATTGAAGAAATCAAAAAGGCCATCCTTTCTATCCCTAACTTTAAAGCCTCAGGTCCCGATGGTATCCCTATTGAATTTTATAAAGCTTTAATTCCTGATTCCTCTTCGAATGACTCTGTAAATAATGATTCCTATGTTCCGGCTGGTCTTAGTTGTTTCTGTTTCTTAATTAATCGTATTTGGAATGGTGATTTTCCTATTTTTTGGAATAATGCATCCATTGTTTCTATTCCAAAAAAAGGCGATCTTTCTAATTGTGATAACTATCGTGGTATCTCACTTATCAATAATGGTATTAAGATTCTTTCGAAAATTATTGCTTCTAGAATTTCTGAATATGGTATAAGTCATGGATTCATCAGACCAGAACAATTTGGCTTTCGGAATAAGGAAGAATGTATTAGTCTTTATATCTCTATTCTTTCTATTTGTCAAAGACGTAAATTCAAAGGGGAAGATACTTATATAGCTTTTCTGGACCTTAAAAAAGCTTACGATTCTGTGCCCATATATAACATCTTGTCGAAAATTTATACTCTTGGTATACAAGGAAAATGCTTTCAATTTTTGGAGAACCTATATCTGTCTTCCAAAGCTTGTGTTAAAATTAATGGACAATTTTCCGATTCTTTCAGAATACTTAAAGGAGTTCGACAAGGATGTCCCTTATCTCCTATACTTTTTAATTTGTTTATCAACGACATCTTCAACGATTGCCTGCATAATGGTGTGAAAATAGATACTGAATATTGTTGTGGAGGATTATTTGCTGATGATATTGTTCTTTGTGCCCCTAGTAGATCTCGTATGAACAAACTTCTTCGTTTAGTTGGTAAATGGGCTAAGGACAACGAGATGACTTTTGGAATTAATAAATGTGGCACATTAGCTGTTAGACATGAAAATTCGGAATATATTCTTAGAGAGGACCCTACCTTTTATTTAACAGGAATCCAATCCCTAAAACAGATTGTTATACTTACCTTGGTGTTCCCTTTCACAAAACTCTAGATTTAAAATTCGTTATTAGTAAAATGAAAAATAAAGTTAGTAAGGCTTTGTTTTCAATTCAGGGTTTTTTAAAAAATGATCTGATTCCTATTCCTCTTAAAAGAACTTTATTCTCTGCAAAAGTTATTGGACAAGTTTCCTATTACGCGCCTTTGCTTGGTTCTAACAAAAACAATACTAGTTCTACACAAACAATAATTAACAAAGGTTTTTATTGGATTTTAGGCTACTCGAAACCTAATTCTTTTGTTTCTATTTATTGCATCTCAAAAGAACTCAATATTCCTCCACTTTCTGGTAAATGTGCTTTAGCTCAGGTTAGATGTTTTAATAAGTGGAAGGACTCCAACTGCATTATCTCAAAGATAGTTAATAATGTTGCTACAACAAGAAAATGGACTTGGGACAAAGAAAGTAAAATATTAAATGATAAATTAAACAATATTTCATCCTCTACTAAAGAAATTATGGAATTCTATTGGGACAGAGACATGAACAGTGATAAATCAATTAAAGCTAAAACTTATAAATTGTACAACTTTGAAGAATCAAGAAGTTACTTAAAGCTTAATCTAGAATTTCCTGAATATAGCAAAGGTTTTCGGTGGATACTTAGGGCAAGATGTGGATATAAAATCGATGCTAGAGTTGCAAAAGCTGCTAAAATGATTAATAATTCTTGTCCTAATTGTTGTTCATGTTGTTTCCATTGTGACAGTTATCAGAGAATTGATCATTGGTTTATAAATTGTTTCTTATTTAAAAATCTTCGTATTGATCACTTCTCTGATTTAGATAGAAATTTTTTTTATTTTTTAGATAGTCTTTTTAATAGTTTAGTTAGGACCAGTAATAACCCTAGTGTGGATAATAGAATAAATAATATTGTTAAGGGTTATAAAAGTAGTAATAATAGTATAAGTAATATAGATATATTAGGTAGTAAAAAAATAGTTAATAGGTATAGAATATATATTTTTTTAATTGGTGGTAGAGATTATGGTTTTAGTGATAGAATTAACAATAGTCCATACAAAAAGGAATGGGAATGTTTGTTTAAGTGTCAGACTGAATCTGGTACTTATTCAAAATCCCCATTCTTGTTGCGATCTGCGGCTCTATTGAATGATATCATGCCTGTTGTCTGTAAAAGACAACATATATTATTCAATAAATTTAAAACCAACCTCTCCAGGAACGTCAATGCTGATAACACAGTAGGACAGCCTAGTAGGGCAAATGCCGATCCTATTTCCGACCCTAGTGGAATAGGATAGATCAATTTTACTTTAATTCTATATTTAGAATTAAGGGCTGTATGGATTTATTGTTTTTAAATATTATTATACTTCTTTTTTTCCTCCAGTATTATCTATTATTATCTATAATATTTTACTGGTTTTTATTTTTTTTAGTATCATTTTTTTTCATTATGTGTTTTTTTTATGATTCATGTATTTTAATATTTAAATTCAATAAAGTTGACGTACAAATTGTGTGCCATAAAAAAAAAAAAAAAAAATTTACATATTTTTATGATATCACATGCATTTAATATTTTTATGTAGCATTTTATTAAAATTTAAATTGATAATAATATTAATTCAATATAATCTCATTCTCTTAATTTTATTAATTAAATGTATTTGAGTTTACTAGGCATATAATTTTTCAAAAAGATTATTGAATCAATAATAGAAATATTTATAATATTTAATACTATATTTCTTTTTAACAATTATTACTTTAACAATTATTTATTTTGTTACAATTTTTTTTATGACAGACAGTTATATTTTAATAATTAAAATTGAAATATTATTTTAAAGTAAACTAACTTTTTTGTATAATTTATTATTTTATACAATATTATATATATAAAATTTATATGTTTAAACAAAAAAAACAAAAATTATTATTGGCTAAGAAAAAAAAAAAAATAAAAAATAAAGAAGAGTTAAAAAAAAAATTTTTTTTTCCTATTTTATTATCAAAAATGTAAAAGCCTTGAAATCATATAATGGGTTACATATTATAATCATATTTTATACCAATTATTTTCATTTTAATTCTGTATTTAATTCTGTATTATTTTATTAATATTTTATAAACTTTTTTTTCCTATTAATTTTGTTTATTTTTTTATATATTAAATAGATTATTAATTTTTTTAATAAAATATTTAGTGGGAGTAAAAAAAACTACCGTTCAATGATTTACAAAAGATTTTTTTTAATTTTTCATACAAATTTAAATAATATTTTAATATATATAAATTAAATTTTTTATTGATTGAAAAGAACTTTAATTCAAGTTTTTTTTATTATTATAGTACGAAATTATATTGAAACTTTTTTTTTATACTGTTCAGTTATTAGTTATTAAATATAAAAAACTTTTTTATTTTGAAAAAAAAAAAAAAAAGAGAGATATTCAATAGTGAAATAGAAAAAAAATAAAACGAAAAAAATGAAAAATAATACAAAACTAATAGAAAATAAAATAATAAATAAATCTACACAGAAAATTCTTTTATTATAAAAAATAATATTATTTTCTTTTTAATATGTATTTTTAATAATTATTTATTTATTTTTTTTATTTTATTTTATTTAATTTTTTTAAAGTCACTGTAAATAGAGAGTTTTTGTTTTAACGTTTTTTTTTTTTTTAGTTTTATATTTTTATATTGTTTTGAGTTTTTGTTTTGTATTGACGTTTTGTTTTGACGTTTTTTTTTTGTTTTGGGTTTTTGTTTTGTTTTGACGGTTTTTTTTATATTATTTTATTTTTATTTTTTTTATTTTCTTTTTTTATTTTATTTTTTTTTATATATTTATATAATTTTAATTTTTTTTAAATTTTTTTTGTGTTTTTTATTTATATTTTTTCTAATAAAAATAAATATATGTTTATGTGTTACGTGTATATATATACAATTTAAAATAGTTATACTAAATAAACAAATAAATGTAAAGAAGTTTTTTTTCTATATTTATATATATTTAATTGTTTATTCAATTTTAATATATATTATGATTATTTAGTATAATTATTATGTAAATATATATAATATTTTATAAATTATTTATTATTTATTTGTTTGTTCAAATAAATAATAAATAAATAAATAAAAAATAAAATTATATATAAATATTTAAACATATAAATTAAATATATTAATTTATATATTTTTTATTTTTTTTTTTTTTTAGTTATTTATTTAAGCTCTTTCGAAAACCCACATTTGGTTACCCTTTTCTTGGTTATCCCATTGTAAAACATTACTATTTTCACCAGTAGCGTTACCTTCAACATCAAGAACTCTATAACCATTACTAACCTTTGAAGCGATAACATATACATTAGATTGAGAAGTTTTCAAAATAACAAACTTTTGAGCATCTCCAGCATAGGCATTATAGATTTGAATATTGACACCATTTGATCCATCACCTCTGTATACATCAATCATATATTCACCAAGACTACTAACTAAAGTAATGTATCCATCACCCATGTTAGTAAGTTTCCAACTTTGACGATTTGAACCAATAACAACATTTTCACCAGATCCTGCTCTATTAACTCTAAGATATTTACCAGAAGCGGTATTCTTAATGTAGTAATAACCATCGGAAAGTGTAACAGAATTACCACTGCTACTTTGTGGTGGTTGATAATTATTGTTACCACCATTACCACCGTAACCACTATTACCACCATTACCACCAAGAGAAGCGGCAGTAGTAGATTTTAAGAGATTTAAGACAGCAGTATATTGAGACTTTGGTTGGTAATTGGAATCGAAAAGTAAACCTTTCTTATCACCACCAATCCAACTATCGTTATCACCAATACCCCAAACAAGGAAACCGGTACAACAAGAATTGTTAAGACAAGCTTGTAAAGCATTAGTGAAAACTTTACCTTGTTGTTGTTCAACATCACTGGCCCAACAATTTCTGTCACAACTGACATCCATTTCAGTAATGTGAACTTCAACACCTAATTTACAATAACGGCTAATTAAATCATTAATTTTGTCGAAGCGTGGATTATTTTCAAGACTAACATGATACTGAATACCAACACCATCAATTGGAATGTTACGTCTTTTTAAGTCAGCAACAAATTGGTAAACAGATTCACTCTTTCCCCAAATACCTTCAGTATTATAATCATTATAGAAAAGTTTAGTTCTTGGAGATACTTGACGAGCAGTTTGGAAAGCAATATCAATAAAGTTTGGAACTTTATTGTAAAGGAAGGATTTACGCATATTCCATCCATTACCATTAGAACTATCATCAATAGCTTCATTAACTACATCCCAAGTATCAATTTTTCCTTCATAATGCTTTAAAACAGTAGTAATATGATTAATTATAGAGTTTTTCATAGTATTTGCATCTTCATATTCAAGCCATTGTGGAGCCATACTATGCCAAATTAAAGCATGACCTCTGAAATCCATACCTAATTCTTGAGCTTTCTTTAAATGATTATCACAATCATTAAAGTTAAATTGACCCTTATTACCTTGAATACTAACAAATTTACAAGCATTTTCAGCAACCATATAGTTGAAAGCTTTCATAGCATTGTTATAGTTAGAATTACTATAGTGAATAGTGTTAGTAGCAGCACCAATTCTGAAACCCTTAGAATAATTTCTTAAGAGTTCATAACCATTTGCAGAAGCAGCAGCTGCAATAATAGTTAAAGCATTTAATAATTTCATTTTAACAAATAATCAATATTTGAAAAAAAGATTTTGTATATTAATAAATTTTATTATTTTTTTATATTTATATAGTAAGTTTTTTTTTTATTTTTTTTTATTTTTTTTTTATTTTTATTTTTATTTTTATTTTTATTTTTTATTAAGTAAATAACTGAAAAAAAAATCTATTTTTTTTCTATTATTATATTATTATCAATTGATAGATAATACAAAGAAAAAAAATTTTAGGATAATTCTATTTATATTTATACTTTTAAAAGAAAATTTTAATAATATCTTTTTTTTTTCAGTAACAAAAAAGAAATATTATTGATATGATTTAAAACAGTCTTTATACTAATTTTATAATTAATAGAGTTGAATCATAAATTAAATTTTTGAGTAATTTATTATGTTAATGTTACATTATGAACTTTATATACATATTTGGAAAAACAAAAAATTTAATACTAAATTATTGTGTGATCAGCATAATGAATAAAAATTTTTGGAAAATTTATTATTACCCAAAGTTAGATAATAACTTTATTTAATATTATTTGGATACTAAAAAAAATTTTTTTTTTTATGAAATTTAAATTAAAAAAAATGAAAAAAAATGATATATATTTTACATGATTCTTTTGTGTAAATATTATGTTTTTTTTTTTAATTATTTTGTTTTATTATTAATAATATATGACTTTGTATATAATAATTTAATTTATTTTTAATAAATTTTATTTTTTATAATTTATATTTAAAATACTTATTATTTTTTAAGGCTTTAAAGGGATTTTACTTAATAAGGAATTTTTTATAACCATATTTACATATTTTAATATAAAGAGTTTAAATTAAATTAATTAAATCTTAATTAAGTCTTTTGATGCCCATATTTTTTATTATTTTTTATTACATCATATTTAATATTTTATTTTTTTTTTATTTTTTAAAATGTTTTATTATTAAAAAAATGATAAAATGGAAGTCTTTGTTGAGATAAAAATTAAATTATAAATACTAATAATTTTGTTGTGAAAGTTTAAATATATCATTGATTAAATAATGTAAGCCTCATTTTTAAAAACATAATGTATTATTTAGATTAAATATGATATATTCTACATATATTTAATAATTAAATGATCTCTTATTCTTTATTAGTAATATATTAATATATATAAACAAAATAAAACAAAACAAAACAAAAAAAAAAAGAAAAAAAAATAAAAAAACAAAAAAAAAAAAAACTAATATTTCATATTTTGAGCATATTTAACATTTGTAAAACAATATATTTTATAATATATATAATATATTTAAATCGTTTTTATTTGTTGATGATTCTAATTTTTATAATTAAATTAGAAATAAAAATAAATATTTTTTAATAAGTTCAATTGAAAAATATATTTTATTAATATAAATTAATATTTAAGGAAACATAACTTTTTATTATATTTAACCCACAAATTTAATTAATAATTATATATTTAACCCAAAAATTTTAATTATATATTTAACCCACAAATTTTATATTTTTTAATTGTTTTTATTTATTTTATATTTTATATTTTTTTAATTTTTTTATTTATTTTTATATTTTTAATTTTTTATATATATTACCTATTCGTTTTCAAATAAATAATATATTTACATTTTTTTTAAAATATATTTAAATTTTTAATTTTTTTATTGTTAAACGTATAATATATATATATATGTAATTCGAATTTTTGAATTTTTTGAATTTTTTGTATTTTTATATCATTTTTATATAAAAATACTTTTTCTATTTTTTTTTTTTTTTATTATTATTTATATTATTTATTTATATCTATATTATTGTTTATATTTTATGCTACTGTATTTAGCATTTAGAACTATCAATTAAACACCAATTGTCGTTTTCAATACCCCATTTACCATCACTATCAGTAGAGAAGACGGAACAGGTAGTCTTACAACATGGGTAACCTTGTGCACCAATACAACTAGTGCTTGAAGAACAACTCTTTGGAATACCACACCAGTCATCGTTTTCAATACCCCATTTACCATCATTATCTTCGAAAACGGCTGAAGTATTACATGATTTACAACATGGATAGCCTAATGAGGTAGACCAACAAGTATCTTCTTGATTTTGGTTATTACCTCCATTGTTATTATCATTAACCTTTTCGAAAACCCAAAATTGATTAGCCTTTTCTTGGTTATCCCATTGTAAAACATTACTACCTTCAGCAGTACCATTCTTTTCAATATCAAGAACTCTGTATCCATTACTTGCTTTAGTAGCAATAACGTAAGTGTTGGATTGAGAAGTCTTTAAAAGAACGAATTTTTGAGCATCTCCTCCATAAGCATCATAGATTTGAACATTAGCGTTATTTTCACCACTACCATTTGCTACATCGATCATGTAATTTCCGAGTTCACTAACTAAAGTAATATATCCATCGTCGGTGTTAGTAAGCTTCCATTTTTGAGCTGAGGAACCAATAACAACATTTTGGCTGTTACCAGCTTTACCTACTCTAAGATATTTACCAGAATTTGGATTCTTAATGTAATAGTTACCATTATCAAGTTTAACAGCTTTCTTAGTAATGTCTTCAGATGGTTGTTGTGGTGTAGTGCTACCACCATTACCACCATTACCAGTGTTACCACCACCATTACCAAGAGAAGCAGCAGTAGTAGATTTTAAGAGATTTAAGACAGCAGTGTATTGAGACTTTGGTTGGTAATTGGAATTGAAAAGTAAACCTTTCTTATCACCACCAATCCAACTATCGTTATCACCAATACCCCAAACAAGGAAACCGGTACAACAAGAATTGTTAAGACAAGCTTGTAAAGCATTAGTAAAAACTTTACCTTGTTGTTGTTCAACATCACTGGCCCAACAGTTTTTGTCACAACTGACATCCATTTCAGTAATGTGAACTTCAACACCTAATTTACAATAACGACTAATTAAATCATTAATTTTGTCGAAACGTGGATTATTTTCAAGACTAACGTGATATTGAATACCAACACCATCAATTGGAATATTACGTTTCTTTAAATCAGCAACAAATTGGTAAACAGATTCACTCTTTCCCCAAATACCTTCAGTATTATAATCATTATAGAAAAGTTTAGTTTTTGGAGATACTTGACGAGCAGTTTGGAAAGCAATATCAATAAAGTTTGGAACTTTATTGTAAAGGAAGGATTTACGCATATTCCATCCATTACCATTAGAACTATCATCAATAGCTTCATTAACTACATCCCAAGTATCAATTTTTCCTTCATAATGCTTTAATACAGTAGTAATATGATTAATTATAGAGTTTTTCATAGTATTTGCATCTTCGTTTTCAAGCCATTTTGGGGCCATACTATGCCAAACTAAAGCATGACCTCTGAAATCCATACCTAATTCTTGAGCTTTCTTTAAATGATTATCACAATCATTAAAGTTGAATTTTCCCTTGGTACCTTGAATACTAACAAATTTACAAGCATTTTCAGCAACCATATAATTGAAAGCTTTCATAGCATTGTTATAGTTAGAATTACTGTAGTGAATAGTGTTAGTAGCAGCACCAATTCTGAAACCCTTAGAATAATCTCTTAAGAGTTCATAACCATTTGCAGAAGCAGCTGCTGCAATAATAGCTAAAGCAGTTGATAATTTCATTTTCTTTTTTTGTATTTCTTTTTTTTATTAATTAACAAATAATCAATATTTGTAATAGGTTTATTTTATTTTAATTAATTTTAATTTTAATTTTATTTTTATTTTTTATTTTTTATTCTTTATTTTTTATTTTTTTTATCTTTTATTTTTTTTATTCTTTATTTTTTTATTTTTTTTTTATTTTTTTTATTTACTAAAAATGCAAATTCTTTGAATTTTTTAATAATATTTTATTAAAAAATACTCTATATTTTTTATTTTATTAATTATCAATTTCTATTGATTGATAATATGAGGAAAAAAAAAATTCTGTGATAATTCACTCTATATATATACTTTTTTCCCTTGTAAAGAAAAATATGTTTATTTTTTGTAATGGGAAAAATTAAAAAATTAATATACCTTTTTAATTTAATATATATATAATAAATTAATACTATATGATGGTTTTAATAATTTTATAATAAATAAACTTGAAGTTGTGTTATTATAAATTTTCCAAGTATTAATTTTTTATATCTTAATCTTTATTATTCTCAAAAAGGAAAACCTTATTAAATAATATTTTTATTATTAATACTTTATTATTCTCAAAAAGGAAAACCTTATTAAATAATATTTTTATTATTAATACTTTATTATTCTCAAAAAGGTAAAACCTTATTAAATAATATTTTTATTATTAATACAAGTTGTATATATAAGAAAATTTTTTTTAATTTATTGTATATATAATGAATTATTATTTTAATAAAAATTAAAATCATAGAATAATGTATTTTTTTTTTTTTAATATAAAATTAATTTATCATTGCTCATCATAGGAATATAAGTGTTATTTTTTTTTTAATTTTATTAATTATTCCTTTTTTAAGGAGATTAATATTTATTTTGAATTTTTTATAAATAAATAATAATAATAATAATATATTTAAATTATCATACGTTTTTATTAAAATTGTTAGAAAAAAAATATCCCATACCAAAATTTAAATCTTTCCATTAAAAGGTTTTTTATTATTATTATTTTTTAATTATTTAATAATTTAATTAAAAATAATATAATATCAATATTAATACTTACAATAATAATAATCTATTAAAATAAAACAATAAGCTGACTTTTAATATATATAAATTATATACAATATATATATTGTCTTATTTAATTAAAGAAAAATGTAAAAAGTATAACTGTATATATTTATTAATTTAAATTAAATTTTAATAATTATAATTATAATTATAATAATATTATAAATAATAATAATAATAATAATTATAATAATAATAATAATTATAATTATAATTATAATAATATTAATAATAATAAATAATAATAATAATAATAATATTAAAGTATAAAAAAAAAAAAAGGAAATAAATGTATAAAAAAACTAATATGTCAAATATATGTTATTTCTAATGAATTATAATATTAATTTGTAATGAGTCATAAATTCATATAATGAAATTATGCTTTGGAGTTATATATATATTAATATAATAGGTAAATGAATAAATGAATAAATAAATAAATAATTATAAATAATAATATAAAATTTTTATATTAATAATACATTTACTAAAAGACAAATAAACATAAAGATTTATGTTATATTTTATAATTAATAATGTATTAATAAGTACACTTCAGAAATAATAGATTTTGTGTTTTATTTCTTTCTTTATTTAATAATTGTTTATATTATTTTAAATTATTTATACAAATATAAAATCTTTTTATATTATATAATGAAAATAATTTATTCATTAATTATTAATGATAGAATAATGATTGAGCAAAAATATATGTATATTTTTAATAATACATATAAAACATAAATATTTATAATTTTACATTAATAAAATTATATGTGAATATAAATAAATATCAAATAAATTTTATTTCTTTATATATTTAATTATCATAATGTGATTAATCATATGATATAAATTTTTTATTTCTTATTACTTTTATATTAGTTTTCAATAATTTTACTATTTCATATAATTATAATTGTTGAATGTATTATTCAAAGATAAGTTGATAATAATATTTATTAAATAAAATTAATTTAATATAATCAAACTATAGTTATTTTAAGTAATAGATAAAGAAACATTTAAATATATGTTTGTAATATCTAAATCTAATTTCAACAATATAATTTACATTATATAAAGTACTATCTAATTCATACTATTTATATTATTGAAATTATATGTAGATGTTATATACATATACTTAAATTTAACTATATATAAAGTATATATTTTAATTAATTTATAATAAATATAAAGGATAAAAATAAAAGAATGACCCAAATTTTTATTTTTTTAATTTTTTTTTTTCATATTTTATATCAATTATTTGATAAAAATATTTATTCAATCATTTTTAAAATAATGTAAAATTAAAGTTATATTTAAAAGAAAAATATCTTAATTTTAATAATGGACAGTAAAAATAATAATAAAAAAGGAAAAAAAAAAAAAAAGATAGGAAAAATAAAAAAAATTAAAATAATAATAATAAGGGAAAATAAAAGAAAAAAATAGAAAAAAATAAGAAAGAAAGAATAAAATTAAAAAAAGGAAAAATTAAATATCTATTATTAAAATTAAGACAATTTTCTTTTAAATATAATAAATTTATAATATTTAATTTTAAATTTAGAAAAAATATAAAATGATAATTATAATTATTATTAAATAATAATTATATAATTAAGATTTTTTATATTTTAGGTAAAAAATGTCTTATACAAACAGAATATTTTTTTTTTTTTGAAATTTGAATTCTAAAATCAACAATTTAAATAATAATACTTTGGTAAAATTCTTTACCAAAGTATTATTATTTAAACTTTTTTATTATAAAAAAAAATTAAAGCTTTTAATAATCATTAATAAACATTTTATACTTTTACAAATTAATAAAGATTAATTAAATAATTTTTAAATTATGAATTATCGTTTAAATATTTTTTTGTTTGACAGATTATTCTTTTAAATTTTTATTTGTTTATTATTAGTATAAAAAACTTTTATCATAATAGAATTAAATATTTGCTATATAATTCTATTATAATATTAACAAAATATTATTTATATTTACAAATAATTTATTTTAAATAATAATTTATTTTAAATATTAATTTTGTTATCTTTTGATTTTATTTGACTATTATGGATTATATATTATCTACTAAAAAAAAATATTTATATTATTTTTTATTTTCCTATAGTTATATTTTTATATAATTCAATATATATATTTTTTATTTTCCTATAGTTATATTTTTATATAATTCAATATATATATTTTTTATTTTCCTATAGTTATATTTTTATTTTCCTAGTTATATTTTTATATTATATAATTTAATACTAGGAAACATCTATTTCTTAATTTTTTTTTTCTTTATAAGAAAAAAAATTAAGGAAAAATAAAAAAAATAATATTTAAATATATAAAAAGAATTTTAACTTATTTTAAAATAACTTTTATATATATAAATATATAAAAGTAAAAAGTTAAAAATGAAGAAAATATTATACATGCGGTTTAAAAATAAAAAATAAAATAAATCCTCTATTTTTTTTGTTCTATTTATTATTATCTATTTAATAATAATAATAATAATTACTTATGTTTAATTATATTTAATATTCTTTTAAAATATTTACAAGAGAAAACAAAAATGAAAATTTTGTTTTCTTAGTAATTGTAAATATTATTTATATTCATATTATGACTTCTACTTCCTTTTAACATAGAAGGTTTTACATTATGGTAACTATTATTGCTATTAATACTAGAATCACTAAAATCATGAACCATATTACTGTTATTATTGCCATATACAAGTGGAGAAGAATACTTATCATTATTACTTGTGGCAGCTGGTTTTGGTGTTTCAATACTAATTTGAGTTTCTTTATTCTTTATAAATTCATTTTTATTAAACATTCCAAATTGTTTATTATAAACATTTGGGATTATAGGTTGAGAAGAATACAAAGTAGTATTATAATTATTAAGATTACTAATACTTGTATTTGAACTTTTGTATGAACTAATATTTGGATTAGAGGTAGCAACTTTAAGATTACATCCATTAACCGATTTTTGTCCAACTTTACTTATATTATAGTTACTAGTTGCTCCACCATTACTAATAGTTTGTAATCCAATATTTGAATTAGATTGCATATTATCATTATAACTTCTATAGGTTGAACCACCACTAGTATTAGCTTTAAATTTAAAGATAAAGGCATCAACAGCTAAAATTAATAAGAAATTTGATTTAAGAGCATGGAATGGTTTTGCATAATCTTTTGTAGCATCCCAAACATATGTTAAAGATAAAAATATACTAATTACATCAACAATTAAAAGAGAGAAAACAGAAGATTTTTTGAAAGTAGTCAAAATAGAAATATTTTCATTATTCTTTTTAATTTTATATTGTCTACTACTTTTATTAATTCTTAAGAAGATCATAACAGATAAAATAGAATCAGTAATAGCCATGACACCAAAAGCTTCAGAGTGATAAGTATCACATTTTTTACAACCTACTTTGTGTTCTGTGAAACGGTGATAACCAATCTGAATTCTGAAGAAAGTAAAACTACCAAAAAGAATAATAGTCGATACATTAATTATTTTTACAAGTTTTTTATGTGAAAGACTATTAAGCTTGATAAGATTCAAAACTGGTACAGAGAATTCAGTAGCGATCCATCCAATTTCAGCAAGTAGTAAAAGGAATGATAAATTGGAAGTATATTTTTCTTCTTCAGGTAATAAGCTTTGATAAGCTAAAAAAGAATGTTCCATCACAGCACCGAAGAATCCTAATATTGAACCATATAAAAGTACTTTCCAATATCTACCATTACCTACAGACATGTACATGTAAGAAACAAGAATAATTTGTAAAAAGTATGAATAAAAAAATGTTGCATCGAATTCCAATGCAAAATTCTTCAAAAAATTTCCAGTCATCTTTGGTTTTTCTATCTATATTAATTTTTTATATAAAAATTTTTTTATTAATGTAAAATTTTTCTTTACTTTCTATTATTGACTGTGAATTTTTTTTTAGTTTTTTTAGTTTTTTTTCTTATTTTTTTTCTTTATAATTTTTCTTTTTTTTACTTTTTATTATTTTAGTTTTCTTTTTTTTTAACTTTTTATTATTTTAGTTTTCTTTTTTTACTTTTTATTATTTTAGTTTTCTTTTTTTACTTTTTATTATTTTAGTTTTCTTTTTTTTTTTTTTTTAACTTTTTATTATTTTAGTTTTCTTTTTTTAATTTTTGTATAATAATTTACAATTTAGATTACTATTTTATATTTTTATATTTTTATATATACAACTATATTGATTATTGAGTATATATGAGTAATTATAATTCTTTTATAAAAGAAATATAATAATTCACTTATTTATTATTCTAAAGTCTTTTATAATTGACTTTTTATAATATTATTTTAATTTAATTAAATAAAACTTTTTAAACTTTTTTTTTCATTTATTATTTTATTAATTGTTTTTTTTTTTTTTTTTTTTTTTAATAACTAAATGTTATTTAAAAAAATTTTTTTTAAAAAAAAAAAAGAAAAAAGAAAAAAGAAAAAACAGTCTTTTTTATATCTTTCTATTTTAAGATATATTTATTTAAATATATTATAATTATATTAATTTATTATGGAATAAAATTTTCATTTCCTTATCAAGATATATTTTTAATGGTTGTACAAAACTTAATTTATTTTTTAATATTAATTAATAATTATCATTTATTTCATATTATTTTAATTAAAATAACTTAAATCTATATTAATTGAGTTATGCCTCCATATGAAAAAAACTTTTTCTTAATTTTTATTTCTATTTAAAAAATTCAAATGTGACATTATCACGTGGCTTTATTATTATTGATTCTATTTAGGATATATATGCAATATTTAAAATCTATATGCAATATTTTAATTTTTTTTTTTTTGATAATTATTTTTAGTTTTTTCAATAAAAAAACTAAAAATAATAAATTATAGTAATATTATTGCTATTTTTATTATTTTTCAACAATATTAATTTTATTTCTTGTTATTTTCAACAATATTAATTATATTTCTTGTTTTTTTTCAACAATATTAATTTTATTTCTTGTTATTTTCAACAATATTAATTATATTTCTTGTTTTTTTTCAACAATATTAATTTTATTTCTTGTTATTTTCAACAATATTAATTATATTTCTTGTTTTTTTTCAACAATATTAATTTTATTTCTTGTTATTTTCAACAATATTAATTTTATTTCTGGTTATTTTCAATAATATGAATTATATTTCTTGTTATTTTAAAACTTATATAAAATTATAATAATACATGTAAAGTTATTGTATTTAATGCCTCAATGATTTCATAAAATTACATTAAAAAATACATAAAATTTAATATATGTAAAAACATAACAAAATTAATTATAATTTATTATTAATATATTTATATGAATTTTAATTTTTATATATACATATTGACTTTAAAATAATAATTAAAAAAAAAACATAAAGTATTATATGTAACAAAGTAACAAATTTTTTTATTATTATTTTATTAGTAATAAGATTTTCAATAAAATTAGCTTTTAGATGAATTATTAATAAAATGTTTTTATTATTATTAAATTTATTATTATTAATTATTACTAATATCTTATGACATTTTCAATTAATAATATATTATTCAATGGTAAATCATTATCAAAATAATATATAATTGTAAAATTATTTTATTAATAATAAATTATAATAGTAATTATTTTATAATTATAATAATAATTACTACAAATTATAATAATAATGAATAAATAATAATTTAATTTAATAATTTTTTTCATTTTATTTCATTTTATATGTCATTAGCCATTAAGGTTAATTTATTCTTGTTTATTTTTAATTTAATCATTGATAATAAAATACTGATTTATTAACTAATATATTTCTTAATATTAATTATATTAAGAAATATATTATACAATATAAATTGTATATATTATTTAAATTAAAAAATATATAAGCATTATAATATAATATATTTATATGTATATATATTTAATATAATTAATATTCATCTTATTGCATTATTACCAAATTAAAATATTTTAATTATTAATGATAAATATTAAATTAATTAAAAAATGAATAAAAAATATTCATTACAAATTGATATTTTTTTTAGAAGAAAATAATTAAAAAGAATGTGAAAAAGCATAAATAAAATATTAAAAAGAATGTGATGATGCTAATAAATTAATATGCCAATATTATTATTATTAGTTTATAAATAAAATAATTTATGAACAATATCTTTTTTATATTATAAATAAATAAATAAATTTATTATTAATAAATAGGTATGGTGGTAGTTAAAATGTAATCTTTTTTTTCTTGTTAGGATATATTGTATATTGTATAATAAATATTTAATTTGTTTTATAAATAATTAATAAATAAAATTAATAATATAAATAAAAGGAAAACATTCATTTTGTAACTCGGAATAATTTATATTTTTATATTGTGCAAAAAAGTAATTAATTAGCATGATCAAAATATTATTATTTCAATAATTACTTTAAAATAAACACCCTATTTTATATTGTTATTTATTATTTATTATTTATTATTTATTATTTATTATTTATTATTTATTATTTATTATTTATTATTTATTATTTATTATTTATTATTTATTATTTATTATTTATTATTTATTATTTATTATTTATTATTTATTATTTATTATTTATTATTTATTATTTATTATTTATTATTTATTATTTATATTTCATTTAATATACACTTTTTCTTTCATAAAATTTTTCTTTTTTTGGAAAATTTTATTATATTATTAGAAATTGTTTATTTTAATAATTATTATCATAAAAAATTATAATAAATATTAATTTACACTTTTTTTTTTAATTTTATATTAAAAATGGAAAAAAATAATTAAAATAATTAAAACATTTTCATATTGATCAATTTAAATTTATTTATTTTTTAATTTTTTATAGAAATTTAATTTTTACTATTTTATTAAATTATCGTTAATAAAAATATTACTTTTACTAGCATTTTAAATTGGTTTAAAACTAAATATGTTTTAGTATAATTTAAATTAATATAAAAATAATGTTATTTTTTTATAAATATATAAAACAAATATTAATACAATATCAAATGTATATAAAAATAATGTTATTATATATATATATAAAACAAATAATAATATATAAAATATATATAATAATAATAATATTATTATTATTATTATTATAATTATTATTATTATTATTATTATTATTATTATTATTATTATTATTATTATTATTATTATTATTAATACTAAAATTAATAATAATAATATTAATATTTATATTAAAACTGATTATAATATTAATTATAATATATAAATTATTTTTAGCATAATAATAATATTATTATAATAATATTATTATAATATTTAAGAATTATTAAAATAATTTAAATACTAAAAATAAATAATATACTCAATTAATAGCCAAATTTTTATTAATATAAAGCAAATATTCATAATAAATTGAATTTATTATTTATATCTTATAATATTATTTTATATATTATTGGAAATATAAAATATTTTTAAAAGCTTTATTAAATATTATTAAATATTAATCAATTTATAAAATTTGCAAAGCATATAAAAATACCCTATAAATACACTATATAAAATTATTATAAAACACATGACTTTACATATTTTAACATAAATATTAAAATAAATATTCTATAAAACATTCTTAAATGGAATAATAATAAAATATAACAATAATAAAACTATTTTTTTTAATTATTTTTATTATGATAATATTAGTATTATTTATTATTATTATTAGTGTTGTATTATTAAATATTATTAAATTTTATTCAATTTAAAAAATTTACAAAACAAAAATACATTATATAAAAAAGATGACTTTACATATTTTGATATAAATATAAAAATAAAAATTCTATAAAACATTCTTAAATGGAATAATAATAAAATATAACAATAATAAATCTATTTTTTTTTTTTAATAATTTTTATTATGATTATTACTAGTATTATTTATTATTATTATTATTATTATTATTATTCGTGTTTTATTATTAAATATTATTAAATATTATTCAATTTATAAAATTTACAAAACAAAAATATATATTTTAACATAAATATAAAAATAAATATTCTATAAAACATTCTTAAATGGAGTAATAATAAAATATAACAATAATAAAACAATTTTTTTTTAATAATTTTTATTATGATTAATATTAGTATTATTTATTATTATTATTAGTGTTGTATTAATAAATATTATTAAATTTATTCAATTTATAAAACTTACAAAACAAAAATACATTATATAAAACACATGACTTTACATATTTTGATATAAATATAAAAATAAAAATTCTATAAAACATTCTTAAATGGAATAATAATAAAATATAATAATAATAAAACTATTTTTTTTTTTTTTAATAATTTTTATTATGATTATTATTAGTATTATTATTTATTATTTTTTTTTTAGTTATTATTATTTTTGCTATTATTATTAGTGTTGTATAGATTTTTTTTATTATTGCAATAAATATATTATATATTTATTTTATTTATTTGTTAAAAAATAAGTATCTAAATATATAATAGAGAAAAAAAAAAAGTAGAAAGTTTTTATTTAAAATAAATATATTAAAAATAAGTATAAATAGTTTTTTTTTTTTTCTTATTGAAATAATAAAAAATAAATATTATAAATATAAATAATGTATTCTAAATATATTCATTTATTCTTAAATTATTACAAAAAATTTAATAAATTATATAAATATGTATATGAAAAATTAAAAAAAAATGGAATATATAATTGTTATTTTATTATTTTTTCTATTATGTTATATATATATGTATAATACTTCTTTATTACTTTTTTTTTATTTATTCCATTTTTGGTATAATATAATGATGCTTTCTTTCTCTATCTAGAATAGTATTTAAAATTTTAAGTTCATCATCATTAAGAGGTGTTGGATCCTTTTTACCTTCAAGTAATAAACATGATAAATCTGGAGTCCAATCACCTTTATTATCATCTATATAATAGCTATCAAAATCTATTAATTCAAGTTGATTTTCAGGCAAACCTTTATTTTTAACAACATGTCCATTCCAAAACATAAATTTACCATTTTTTAACATATGACCTATATGACCACAAATTCTTTTACCTTCAGAATTTTCGATAACTTTACCAATATATGTACAAGGAACAGAATTTAAATTATAATGTTGACGAGCCATATCAAATCCTATCCAAAATGTCTCTTTATCACCATAAACATATTTATAAACAACATCTTCTCTTATTCTCTTTTCATTTAATTTACATGTTGCTAATAATCCAAGTATATTTTTAGTTTTATTTAAAACTACTGTACTTGATTCCATTTCATGCATTGTTTCTTCATTATAAAATCTTAAATCTTTAGTTTCCGGTAATGGATTTGTCATCCATGATCTTAACCATTCTGATCCTGGATGAGGACCTGGATTAATTGTACGATCACGGAAAAATAAAGTACCTGTTTTAATATATCCTTCATCTTCAAATAATTCCTTAGGATCTCGTAAATAAACTACATCAGCATCAATTAATATAATTTCTTCAAAACGAGAAGCTAAAAGAGCGTAAGGTTTAATGGCCCAACCACTAATATTAACAATTTTTTTATCAAAATAATCTGAAATATCTGTTAAATAAACATCATTAAATTCACTAATAATATCACGATTTGTGTATGATAAATCATATTCTCCATTATATATTATTTCAATTGGTAAATCACAATGTAAAACATTACGTAAACTGTCAATAGTACTTCTTGCATATTTAAAATGCTTATCTCCTGTACAAATTACTAACCCTTTTCCATGAGATGAATTTATTATATTTCCTAATGATTTAAAATGATCTTGATATAACCATGGATATAATGATTGATGTAAAGAAACTAATAGCTTTTTTTCTTTAGTTAAGTCATCTATATTATCTTCTGAAAGAAAAGTAGTACTATTAATTAATATATCTTTATACTTTATAAATTCATCAATATCCTCATTAGCTTCATATTTTCCAAATACTAAATTCCATAATGCTGTATGTAATTCCATTTTACTTTTTAATTCTGAAAATTCTGTTATATATGTAGTTGGAGATTCAAAAGAAGTTAATAAAGTATCTAATATAAGATTTTCTACTTCATTTTTAATTTCTTCATTTTCATGAATAGTATCATTTAATTTTATTTGAACTTTTTCATCTTCATGAATAGTATCATTTAATTTTATTTGAACTTTTTCATCTTCATGAATAGTATCATTTAATTCTATTTTAGTTTCTTCATTTTCATGAATAGTATCATTTAATTCTATTTTAGTTTCTTCATTTTCATGAATAGTATCATTTAATTTTATTTTAACTTCTTCATTTACATGAATAGTATCATTTAACTCTATATTTATATCATTAATATTATCTTTTAAATAATTATTTGGAATATCCGTTACTATTTCATTATATCTGTTATGATAATTAATTATTGGTAATAGAGATAAAAATATAACTAAAAATATAAGTATAATAGAGAAGTATCTTTTTCTTATAGCAGCCATTTTTAATATTATAAAATATTAAATTTATTATAATAATTTATACTAGTTAATAATAATTTATTTATAGTATTATATATTATTTTATTTTATTTATTATATTTTACTTTTTTTTTTGCTTATATTTAATTTTTATTTTTTTTTATTTTTTTTTATTTATTATATTTTATTTTATTTTTTGCTTATATTTAATTTTTATTTTTATATTTGTTATATTTTACTTTATTTTTTGCTTAAATTTAATTTTAAAATTAATTTTAAATTTAAATTTTTCTTTCTTGATTTTTATTTTTTTTTCCCTTTGATTTAATTTTCTTTTCTTTTTTTTTTTTTTTTTCTTGATTTATTTTTTTTTCTGGA
The DNA here is from genome assembly GCA_002104895.1 of Anaeromyces robustus. Lineage (NCBI taxonomy): Eukaryota > Fungi > Neocallimastigomycota > Neocallimastigomycetes > Neocallimastigales > Neocallimastigaceae > Anaeromyces > Anaeromyces robustus. The sequence continues at coordinate 129,422 of MCFG01000115.1, read as the reverse complement.
ATTTAATTCTTTTTTTTTCTTTGATTTTAATCAATTATATTTAAAATTTTAATTTAATGTTTTACTCTTTCAATTTATTTATATTACAGCATTTTATTGCTTATCAAATATATATGTAAAATAATTATATAATTTTTTATTTAATTTAAATTGTTTGTATAATAATGATTATTTTTTATAAATTACATTAATTTACATAAATAAAAAGATTTTTTGAAAAGAATTACTTTTATTATTTATATATTGATTATTATTTTTTTTTTACTTAATATTTTTATATATAATTATTTTTTACTTTATATTTTCGATTATTCTTTTTTTAAAGTGATAAATTGAAGTAATTCGTAGTGGTTTATATATTTTATCATTTAATTTAAGGAACATATATAATTAATAAAATTAATTATATACTCCTTTATTCTAAAATATATTCACATAATTATAAATATTAAATATAAATAATATATTAAGATTTAGTACCCACAACCCTTTTCTTTAGTGTAATGTTCTAAGAATATTCAATAAATTAATTTTCTTTTTTTTTTTTTTTACAAAATATCAAAAATAAATTATATGGGTTAACATTATAAATTAAAATATATAGATATAAAGTTTTTATATTAAATAAAGTTTCATAAAACTGTTTTAAAAAAAAAAAAATTTTTTTATTTTCATAAAATTGTGGTTTTATTATGGTAATAATATATAAAGTATGTATATTTAAAATAAGCGTTTTGTTTGTATTATCAATCACATATTATTTTCTTTTAATATCAAACATTTTACGAATTCTTGTTATAACTTGAACATATAAATAAAAAAATATATAAATTTACAAATGAAAATATGTTTATCAAAACGATATTTTGATAAACATATTTTTATTATATATTACTAATCTTAAATTTTTTTTATACTTTGTACTTTATTAAATTTAAACTTTTAATGGAGATTTGTGAATTAACGAATCAGAATTAAAATACAATTTATTTAACTCTTTTTCCTAAAAATAAAAAAATTTTTTTCCTAATATTAAATATTTAATATATTTAAGTATATATAATATATATAAGAATTTTAATTTATTATATTATATTTATCATGTTAAATATATAAACTTTATTAAAAAATATTTTTTAATAAAGATTATTATTAAATATACTATTAAATATACATTATATAATATATGTACATTATACAATTTTACAGAATAATCTCCACTACTCAAAAATCTCAAAAATAAAATTTTTTTTTTTCCAAAATACAATTTTTTCTAAAAAAAATTGTTATATGTTAGATTAAATATAATAATTTATTACTTATTTATATACTTGATAATAAATTATATGATATAGAAGGAAAAAAATAATAAAAGTATATCATATAACTTATTATCATGTATCCATATACTAATAAATAATAATGATAAATAATATTTAATAAATAATAATAATTAATATATTATATCATGTGCTTATATAAAGAAAAAAAAAGTCAAAAAAAAAAAATAAAATAAAATAAAATAATACATTTTTTTTGACAATAAATACTGAAATATAAATATTGTATTATTATTATTTCCATATTATTACTTTTTATAATTATTATTTACTATTGAAAAAATAAAAGTTTTGAAAGAATATGTTACAAAATCAGAAATCAAAAATCGTATATCCATCATACAAAATACCATTCAAAATATAAAATTAAAAAATATCTACAACGTTGCTACTTGTTTTTTTTTTGCTTTAAATGACTTCATTTATATCAACATTCCAATTTGTTGGAAAATATATATAAAAATATAAATGGAATTTTTTTCTGTCGTATTTTTCGATTACAATTTATTTACTGAAAATATTGATTCTTCTTCTATAATTTATAAAAAAGTGTATCAATTCAGAGAATGGTAATTATTTTAATACAATAGATAAAACATTACCAATTTATTTATTAAGTTCGCTTAGATATGTTCATTCAGAATGTGATAACATTATGTATATTAATATCACATATTCTTATATCCTAAATCATTATAAATGTGAAATCAATAGTAAGCATGTGAAAGAAATATTTGAAAAATATGGGTTTAAAGTTTTGAATGAATATATTGTTGATTCTTTTCCATTTCTTGAAAAATCACAAGTACAGTACACTTCAAATATAAAAGTTATTGAATTTTCAAATATAAAACTTTTAAATTAATATATGAATAATTATGATTTTATGTTAAGATATTTTATTATATTTTATTATATTTTATTATATTTTATTATATTTTATTATATTTTATTATACAATTAAAATATTTTAATTGTATAATAAAAATAAATATATTAATATTTTATAGATTTATTTTTTATTTTTTCAAAATAATACAATTACTAAATATTAAATTTTCATTTAATAGTAATAATTGTAATATTTAATAATATTTTAGAAAATATTATATATATTATATTTTCATTTTTAAGTATATGCTTAATAAATATTTACTATATTCAGAATTTTCATATTTTCAATATATTTATTATTTAAATTATATATCTAAGATTTTTGATATCAAAAAAATTGTAATTTAAGTAAACTATCTACTTAAATAATAATTATATAAAATAATTTGATAAATAAATTAAATATTATATATATATATACGTATTACTTATTGTAATAATAATATTTATAAAAATAATTATTTTTATAAAATATTATATTTATAATTGATAAAATAAACTCTAAGTATATATAAATTAATTATAACATATATTATAATAATATTTAATATTAATAAAGAATATATAAATACTTTATATATATAGATATATATTAATAACCAGATATTATTTAAAATGATTTTATTATATAAATACTTGTTATAAAATAGAATATATGAATTAGGTATATTTATATATAATAAATAAAAATGATAATATTATTATTTATATATATTGTTATTTATTTTTTAAGTGTATGTAATACTCGAATTTTAAGTAAAGAAGAAGTATTGAAGATAAGAAACAAATATTATATTAGTTATTATTGTAAAGATGATATTTGTGTTCCTTCATCCTATAATTATATGGGAAAAACTATTGAAATTCCAAACAAAAATGGAACATTAATAAAATATATAACTAATACATGTAGATATGAAGAAATAAAAACAAATAACTGTAATTCAAACATTTTATGTAATAATGATTTTGAATGTTTATCTAACAAATGTTTTAATAATTATTGTGTTTTTAATGATGAAACACCAATAATACATTGTGATGATATTTATTCAAATATATTATTTAGACATTCCTATATGTATCGTGGTAAACCATACAATGATGTATGTATAAATGATAATGAATGTTCATCTAAGCAATGTACTCACGAAACATGTGATATTCAAGAAAATGGTCCAAGTGACAATGAAGGTACAGGATTTAAGGAAGGTATTAAAGGAATGATATTTATAATAATAATTATAATATTAATAAGTATTTGTTGTTGTTGTTGTTGTTGTAAAAAAAATAAAAATAAAAAATAACAATATAAAAATATTATATTATATAACATGTATGTTTATTTTAAATTAATAAAATAAAGATTAATCCTAGTCTAAAAAAAAAAAAATATTATATTATATAATATATAAATACATTATTTTTTAAAATTTGTTTTGTAATTTAAATAACATATTAATTAGACTACGAAAATTTTATTAGATATTTATAAAATAATTATATTTTAATTAATATTACAAATATTTACTGTGTTTTTAATAAATTATAAAATGATTTTATATAATATATTAATAAAAAAAAATAATAATAATAAATATAATATTTAAAATATTATATTAATAATATTGAAATAATAATATTTTTACAATGAGAAGTTTATTAAGTATTGTCGTTATAATATCATTAATATTTAATATTAATGCAATTGTTAATAATACCGTTTGGATGAGTTATATATTAACGGAGAACTAAAAATTAATGAAATAAAGATTCCTGGTACTCATGATAGTGGAACTCTTTAAATATGGCACAATAACTGATACATTTTATAATCCTAAAAATACAACTGTACTTACACTCAACTTTTTAAATATGGCACAAACAAGTAGTTTTTTTCAAATTATGGGATACATTTAGTACTACATCTATTGAGGATATGGCAACGTCAATAAATAATAATTTACTTGATTATATTAACAAGGAAAAATCAATATTCCACAATGAATGGTTTATTATGGATTTTCCATCTTCTGATATTATACGTGGTATTTATTAAAATAATGTATTTATTAATACTCCAATTGGATCTTTAATTAATAGTATTAATTCTTTAATTAAAGATCTTGGTGTATATTCAGATATAGATTATTATCCAATTAAGTCTACAAATGGAAATAAACGAGATGAAAATAATAATATTTCAAAAATATGTCTTCAACGTAAATTTGATTCTTTAGGTAATAATATAGTTAAAACTAATTATAAATGTATAAATGTATAAATAATAAATTAAATCAATGGCGTATAAAGCAAAATGGTGATTATTATAATATTATTTCATCAATATGATGGTAAATGTTTAAATTATAATGATGATGATTTATATATGCAAAAATGTATAAAAAATAATAAGTATGAAGATTTTACTATTAAAAATGGAAAAAAATAATAAGTATGAAGATTTTACTATTAAAAATGGAAAAAAATATTGTTCAAAAGCAAATCCATCTAAATGTTTAGATGGAAATTATATATTACGTCCTTCAATATTAGAATATGCAAGATATAACAATTTAACTTGTTCATCTATTTTTGCTAAATATGGTGTAAAATATTGTACTAATAAAAATACTAAAGTTGAATATATTGATAATATTGGTACAACAACAATGAAATTGAAATGAATCTTAATACCTGTACTAATCAAAATGAAGAAATGTTCTTTACTTGGGATCACAATCCAACTCCAAGTATTGTCTGTTTTCCTGAAGAATTAGGTTATCCATGTTGTTCTGATGATCCAAATGCAGTAGTTGTTACTACTGATAGTGATGGTCAATGGGGATATTGAAAATGATAAATAGTGTGGTATTCTTGGTTCTAAAAAAAATAAATCTATTCTTACTCCTACCGTTAACACTGAAACCTACTATTTATACAATGCCAATATGAATCAATGTATATACTCTGATGGTATCTTAGGTTCTCCAATTACATTGGCTAATTGTGATTACACCTCCTATTCTCTGTGGGATATTCCATATACTCATAATGGTCATTTCCATTTAAAATTTAATGAAAAAGTTATTGTTTAATGGTTAATAATGATATTTCCTTAGTTTTAGGTGAATGTGGAAAAAATGGTACTACTTTCTATCGTGAAGGTAATTATATTATGTCACCTTTATATAAAAACAAATGTATTGGATTAGATACTGGTTCCACTTTAGTCATGTCGGATTGTAACAAATTCGATAAAATTCAAATCTTTCTATTTCAATATTTGGTTTGGACTGAATCACCTCTTGAATCCTAAACTAATAAATTCAATAAAACAAATAAAATATTGAATAAAAAAATACTTTGTTATTAAACCATTAGTTTTATATATTAATAAAGTTTTATAAAGACTTTATATCTAATAATGTATATTAATAATGTTAACATAATAAAAAAAATTATTAGCATTTCAATTATAGTATTAATTTTTATTTAATATTATTAACTCATACATGAATAACTAATAAAACCAAATAATAATATCTATTAAAATTATATATATATATAGTTATTATTGAAATAAAATAAAATAAAATAAAGCAAAAATAAAACAAAAATAATTATATAATAATTATAAAAATAAAATTATAATTGATATCATAATAATTCTTTTATAATAAATATAAATATATTAATATAATTTTTAAATACAAAGTAATTATTATTATTATTATTATTATTTTACTTTATTAATAATTATTAATAATTACAACTAAATAAATAAATGAATAAATAAATAATAAATAGAATAAAAAAAATAAATGAATAATAAATATTTTGTAATATGAAACTTGAATAATATGAGGCAAGGAATTTTTAATTTATATAAAATATTTTATTATTTTATATAAATAAATAAATAAATAAATAAATAAATAAATAAATAAATAAATAAATAAATAAATAAATAAACTTAATAAGTATTAATAATTATTGAATTTATAATAAATTAAAAACAATATAATCTAATATATTATCAATATATATTAATCATTTTTTGTATGACAATTTCCAATGAAGTTTTAGATTAATATATATTTATTAATAATCATAAGATTTAAATTTTTATTATTATTTAGTTTCTTATTTATTAATAAACTTAATAATTTATATATATTATCTATTATCTTTTATTTATTTATTTATTTATTTATTTATTTATTTATTTATTTATTTATTTATTTATTTATTTATTTATTTATTTATTTATTTATTTATTATTAATTTATTTATTTATTATTTATTTATTTATTTATTTATTTATTTATTTATTTATTTATTTATTTATTTATTTATTTATTTATTTATTTATTTATTTATTTATTTATTTATTTAGTAATAGATTATTAATAATAAATCAATATTTTTATATATAATTTCATTTATTTTAATATATTATAATATATATAAATAACAATTAAAATTGTTTTAGTGGTATAAGACTATTATATATAGAATATATTCTTGTTTTTTCAAAAATTTTTTTTTTCGAAACATTAAAGAAGATATATATATTTTTTATTTTTATATTATACTTTTATACATAATAAATAAAATCAGTTAATATAAATAATAATAAAAATAATCAACAAAAAAAAAAAATAAATAAAATAAAAACTAAAAATAAAAAAGTAATCTAAAATAAATACAAAACGAATAAATTAATCAAATATTTATTTATTATATTCATTATATTATAAATATTTTTAAAGTAAAAATATTAAAACAAAATATCAAAATTTATATTGTATTAAAAAAAATCATCAAAATCAAAATCAAAATCAATATTTATATAATATAAACTTGTAATTCTATATTATATACATAAATTTAAAATTATATTTTTTTTTCATTTAAACTTTAAATTGAAAATTATTTAGAAGTTAAATCAAAAAAAAAAAATGGCAAAAATGTATTATATGATATTTTTAGTATTAGTTTTACTTCAAATCCAAACTATATTTGGTGCTATGAATGTAACCATAAGTGATGTTGAAGACAATAAATTGTGAGTTTTATTATTTAAATGTTTAAAATATATAAATTTAAATTTTTGTAATTTTTTATTATTAATTACTAATTATTAATTATTAATTATTAATTATTATTTATTAATTATTATTTATTATTTATTAATTGTTATTTATTATTTATTATTTATTATTTATTATTTATTATTTATTATTTATTATCTATTAATTATTATTAATTATTTATTATTTATTATTTATTATTTATTATTTATTATTTATTATTTATTATTTATTATTTATTATTTATTTTTTATTTTTTATTATTATTATTATAAAATTAAATTTCAATAATAATAGAGATAAGCTTAATATGGGAAATAGTGGTTCAAATAGTACTAGTACTATTACCCTTATTTGTCCAGCTAATGGCATTTGTATCGAAAGAGGTGATCCAAATTATATAATTCCAAAGAGTATTGGTAAAGAAAGAGTTGAAAATATATTTTCTGATATTACTAAATTTGATGGTTTTGAAAACAATAAAAAAGGTTTAATTGTTGAATCTTGTAATAAAAAGAGACTTCAATCAAATAAGTGTCAAACTAGAAAATGTGCTGTAAATGAAGATTGTTTTTCTGGACTTTGTGAAACCTCTTTAGGTTCTTGCATTACCAATCCAAACAATATGATTTCCGAATGTAACTTAGTTGATGGAGAATTTCAATGTTCTAAATATTTACAAGAAGAATGTGTAATGGATGCTGAATGTGCAGGTAGATGCAAAAACTTCGTTTGTACCTATAAATACCTCAATAAATTAAATACAAATCCACTACTTTATTATTCTAGTGGTATAGGTATCTTATTATTTATTATTTTATTATTCCTTTGTTGCTGTTGTTGTCCAGGTATCTTCCATTGGGATGTAAAAGAAAAGAGAAACAACAATAATCCACGCCCAGTTGTTTAAACATTTTAAAAATATATATACATTAAATATATGATATATAATATATAATAAATAATTAAAAAATTTTTTTCAATTCTTTTTTATTGATTATTATAGTCAATACACTCAATATATCTGTAAAAAATAATAATGATTCTTTAATAATTTCATACATCAAATTCATTGTTTTATATATTATATTTAATATAAAAATATATCATTATTAAGTAATATATAAACTATATAGTAAAACTAATTCTATTATAAAAAACTATATATATATTAATATATAGCATCAGTTATTTATTTTAAATAGTAAAAAAAATTTTTTATTTTATATTATAAAATAATATAAGAATAAAATAAAATTAAAAATGACAAATAAAAATAAATAAATATTGGCAAAAAAAAAATTAAAATGAAACACAATTATAAATTATAATTATTTTATATTGTTTTATCTTTTTTTGAACCTTTTAAAATATCTACGAATTTTTAAAAATAAAAAAGTTAAATATTTTTATTTACAAAAGTAAATAGTTTTTATTATAAATTCAAAAGTATTAAATTTTTATATATATTTTTATTTTTATTTTTATTTTTATTTTCATTTTCATTTTTATTTTTATTTTTATTTTTATTTTTATTTTTATTTTTATTTTTATTTTTATTTTCTTAATAATATATTTTAGAAGGCTACCTTGAAACCTTCTAATTATATAATTTTCTTATATTATATTTGAAGGTACTTTTCTAATTTATATATCATCAAATATCCTGATATAAATACCTTATAAATTATATAATATAATATTTTATTATTAAAAATTAAATTTTATTTATTTATTTAATTAGTTAATTTCTTAATAACAATAACTATTTTAAAAATATATACATAATTCAACTTTAAAATAAAAATTTTTATTATAATTTAATTCCATATATATATATAATAGCAAATGCTCTTTCTAACAAATTGTAGTATTATTTTTTGGTTTAGTATTTATAGCTAATAAATTGTTTTTGTGTAACATATTTTTACACAAAAATTTCATATACATATAAATTTAATTAAATTTTCAAAATTAACATTTTAAAAATTTTAAAAGAAATCCACTTTTTAATTATTTTCCATATATTATAAATGAATATAAATTTTAATTTTAAATTTTTATATTTTAAATAAAGATTAATCCTAGTCAAAAAAAAAAAAAAAATGAATAAAAAAAAAAAAACAAATACTATTATAAAAGAAAAAAAAATAAAAAAGTTATTCTTTAATAAATAATAATATATTGTTAATAAAATAGATAAAATATAAATAAATAATAATTAAACTATAGGAATTATAATTAAAATATTAAGTTATAACAATTATTATAATTATTAATTTTTTTTTTTTTTAAATTTATAATTTATAAAAATTTATTTCTAATTAAATCAATTAAATTAATTATAAAAAAATTACAGTTTATATAGAATAAACAAACATATTTTTATTGCATATAAGATATCATATTTTTATTGAATATAAGATATTATATTAAAATTGATTTATTAAAACTTAATATATAATTTTAAAATATTTATAATAATGGATAAAATTAAAACTTATGATATATCTAGTTTATCACCTCTATATATAATTTATTCAGTAATAATTAAATATACAAAAATGATGATTTATCTAGTTTATTACCACCTATATATATAATATAATTTATTCAGTAATAATTAAATATATATAAAAATGATAATTAATTTAAGATTAATCATATGTAAATAAATGAATATACATTAGGTACAAAAAAGGAAATTATATATATATAATAATAAAAAATGTTAATATTAGACAGATTATGGTCATATTTATTTTTATATTTGCCATTATTTTTCTTACATTGTTGTGGTAATAGTTATTAGGAATTACTAAGAAGAAGAAAAGATCCTCATTGGATTATAATTTGTTGTTATAATTATTTCACTCGATTTTAGGTTCCAATGTTTGTTTTATTGTCTGGTATTTTTATATTAGATCCTTCTAAAAGATTTTCTTTCAAAAAATTATTTGAACATAATATTTTGCGTTTAGCTACAGCTTTCCCTTTTTAGAGACAAATTTAATAAAAATTATAGTAAAGTTTTATTAAATCGATCTTTAACTCTTTTTATTTACTTATTAATTTAATAATAATAATAATATATATATATATATATATATATATTTATTTATTTATTTATTATTCATTCATTCATTCATTTATTTATTTATTTATTTATTCATTTATTCATTCATTTATTTATTTATTTATTTATTTATTCATTCATTCATTTATTTATTTATTTATTTATTTATTTATTTATTTATTTATTTATTTATTCATATAAATTTTAATATATTATAAATAAAAAAAAGGAAAAATAGCTTTCTGTATATTGAGATTCATAATTTTTTAGAATATTAAAAAATAAAAGAAAGTTAAAAATTGAGAATGAATATATTTACATAATATATTATTTAATGAAATCTATTAAAGTCAAAATCATTAAATCTATCTATAATCTGAATAGAAAAATATATAAATTAATATTTATATTAATTACACAATAATTATAAAGTAATCATAATTAAAAAAATGGCACAGTAAATAATTAAAAAAAAAAAAAAAGACAAATAGTAAAGACATGAAATGTAATAATTAAATTATGTCTTTTTAATTTTTTTTTTTTTTTTTATTACAAAATGAAAAACCCTGAACTTATTGTTTAAATTACTATTTAAAAAAATATATTACTCTCTATATATAAATATTAAATTCTAATATATTCGATTTACTACTTATTAAAAAAAGATGATGAATAATTAATAATTAATAATTAAAAAATATTATTAAAAATTATAATAAATGAATAAAACATATTTTATATTTATTAACTTTTTCGAATTCCTTTTCTTTTTTTATATTCAAATATTAAAAATTGGTACTTAAAATTTTTAAAATAATATCAAATCAGTAAATCTTATTGGGTAATAATTACTCTATGTAAACTTTTAATGTTCTCACTTTAAACCAATAATATACATTAAAAAATTTACATAAAATTAGTTAATCAATATAATAACACCATAATATTTAATAATTTTTTTTTTTAAAAATCAAATATAATAAATTCAGAAACATAATATTTATTAAATAATTAATATTAAATAATAATATTAATTAAAATTACTTTTGACAAAAATATAATTACTTATAATAAATGATATTTAATTTGAAGAATATGCAAATGTATATAAAAAGAGGAAAAAAAACCTTTTCATTTTTTAAAAATCAGATTTATTTATTTTATAAATATTAAATATTTTTTATATAATCAATTAAACAAACAAGAAAACAAAAAGTTTTAAAATTCTTATTAATAAAGTATAAAAAAGATGCCTCTTAAGCATAGTGTAATTGAACTTATTGGAAATACTCCACTTGTACAACTTCATAGATTTGATGCTGGTGGCGATGCTAATATTATAGTTAAACTTGAGTATTTTAATCCAGCTTCTAGTGTTAAGGATAGAATTGCTCTTGCTTTAATTGAAGATGCTGAACAAAGAGGAATATTAAAACCAGATTCAATTATTGTTGAACCTACTAGTGGTAATACTGGTATTGGTTTAGCTTCTGTTGGTCGTGCTAAAGGTTATAAAGTTATTATTGTTTTACCAGATAGTATGTCTATTGAACGTCGTAAACTTATTGAAGGTTTTGGTGCTGAATTAGTTCTTACACCAGGTAAAGAAGGTATGCAAGGAGCCGTTAATAAAGCTAATGAAATTGCAGCTCAATATCCAAATGCTTTTATCCCACAACAATTTAATAATCCTGCTAATGCCGCTTATCATGAACGTGTTACTGGAGAAGAAATTTGGAGAGATGCTGAAGGTAAAATTGATTATTTCATTGCTGGTGTTGGTACTGGTGGTACAGTTTCTGGTGTTGGTAAGAGTTTAAAAAAGCATAATCCAAATATTAAAATTATTGCTGTTGAACCTTCCGATTCTCCTTTATTATCTACTGGAAAAGCTGGTCCACATAAAATTCAAGGTATTGGTGCTAATTTTGTTCCAGGAAATTATCATGCTGATGTTGTTGATGAAATTATTACCGTTGGAGCTGAAGAAAGTGCTAAAAGTGTTCATGATTTAAGTAAAAGTGAAGGTATTCTAGTTGGTATTTCATCTGGTGCTGCTCTTGCCGCTGCTAGAAAAGTTGCTAGTAGACCAGAAGCCGCTGGTAAAAATATTGTTGCTTTACTACCAGATACTGGTGAACGTTATCTTTCTACTTGGCTTTTCAATTAATGTTACTTATTTTAAAAGAAAAACTAAATATAAATCCTATATTGTTATATAATTATAATAAATTACTAAATATAATTTAAGTCATTGAATTTAATAAATTTTACAATACCTCATAGATCGTATAATAAATTCTAATAATATATATTATTAGAATTTTTATTAATATCATAAAGTATGATATTTTATTCAAAATGTTATTTTCAATTAAATTATATATAGCGTATTATTTATTATTTATTATATATTTTTGAATTTAAATTTTATCTCTAAAATATTTATCTTCAAACTTTTAATAATATTATAATAATATTATATTAACATTCATATATATTTATTTTTATAAATAATATATAATTACTATTTATAATATTACATTTATTATTTCAATATATCAAAAAAAAAAATACTATTCTTTATCATTTTAATACTTGTAAATAATAAATAACAATTAAATTAATAAAACTAATAATAACAAAAAAAATATTAAAAAAATATGTAAATTATAATATTAGTGGTTTTTATTTATATATATTTATTTAATAAGAAGTATCTCTTTAAATATTATTATATTCATTGTTAATTCTATATTTAATATATAATTAAATGTAAGATAATTCCAAACTAGCTTATGTTTTTATTTATTTATTTATTTATTTATTTATTTATTTATTTATTTATTTATTTATTTATTTATTTATTTATTTATTTATTTATTTATTTATTTATTTATTTATTTATTTATTTATTTATTTATTTATTTATTTATTTATTTATTTATTTATTTATTTATTTATTTATTTATTTATTTATTTATTTATTTATTTATTTATTTATTTATTTATTTATTTATTTATTTATTTATTTATTTATTTATTTATTTATTTATTTATTTATTTATTTATTTATTTATTTATTAATTTATTTATTAATTTATTTATTTATTTATTTATTTATTTATTTATTTATTTATTTATTTATTTATTTATTTTACTATCTATTTAATTACAGAATCTAAAATTTTCGAAATTATTTCTTCTTTGAAAAATAATAAAGCTCCAGGTCCGGATGGTATGTTTCCCATTATTCTCCAATTCTACTCAATTCATTAATAAAATATTGAATAATTAATCTAACTATGGAGCTTTATATAGTAATTAATTCCTTTTGTGATATTGTTCTTGTTGCTCCTACCAAAAGTAAACTTAGAGCACTTTTAACTCAAGTACTGAAATGACCTTTGGCATCAACAAATGTGCTACAATGATTATTAAATCACTTAATTTCTCTCCTCTTTCCATTCATTCAGACTTGATATTATTTCTTGGTATTCACATAATTCCTAAAATATCTTGCTATAAATATCTTGGTATCTCTTTTGCTGATTTCCTTTCCCTTAAACCTATTATTTCTAACCTCATCTCAAAACTTAACATGAGTATAAATTCGTTGTTTCAATAAGTGGAAAAAGTCTTTTTGTATTATTAAAGAACCAATTACTAACATTCCTAGTAAGACTTATTATTATTCATGGACTAAAAAATCTCGTACCTTAAAGAGAAAATTAAAAGGTCTATCAAAAAAAAAAAAAAAACTAAAGGTAAGTATTTAGTGAGATAGTGAGATATACACTTACGAAAAATGCAGCTAACACTTACGAAAAATGCAGCTAAAAGAGCTACTACTTACAATGAATGTAAATATGGACTATCAAAAAATATACAAGATTTTATTGTCCTACATTTTATAAAATTTTTTTTGTTGTAAATACTATAACTAAATATAAAAAAATTAAATGATGAAATATGAACACTAATATAATATGTATTAATTGTTATAAATTAAAAATAAAAAAAGGTTACTTTTTTTTTTATTGTAATAAATAAAAAAATAACAATAATGATAATTTCAAAAAAAAAAAATTAATTCATGATTAGATATACTTTAATAATTCTTAGATATTATTAAAACATTAAAATATTTATCCCATAATATATTTTAATATTTTAAAAAATGAATTATAATCAGTTAAATGAGAAAAAAAAATACAAGAATTAATACTCTGCCACTTGGTGTTATTATTTTTTTATTGGTTTATGAAAGAAGAAATAATAATAAATAATGATTAATATGTATAAAAGATCAAAATATTTTAATTAATATTTTTATTAATAGTGACATAACAACTTTTCATCAATATCATTATTTACAAAATGTTACAAAGAATATGAGAAATTAATAATAATAAAAAAAAAGAAAAGAAAAGAAAAGAATATATATATATATTTATTATTATTTCCATATAAAAATATAATTAACTAAATAAATATTTAAATATAAAATTTGATTTTCTTTTATTTGAATCTTATGATATGTACTTGAATGAATAAATCTTACCAATTTTAAATACTTTCCAATATAAAAACAAAGTAAAAAAAATTTTTTTATATTATACTATTAAAATACTCGTTATATAATAAAAAACTATTCCAAATAAACAAATAAAATAATAAATGATATATATAACGTAATAAAAAAAAAAATGAATAATAAAAAATTATAATATTGTTTACATATATATATATTATGTTTATTATATTATTTATTTCTATTATTATTATTATTATTATTATTTAATAACATTTTATAATAAAACATCTAAAAATTTATTTGTTTAAAGTTCAAAGTTTTTATTCTTTTATCTTTTTTTTTTTTTTAATATATTTATGAATGTAAAAAAAAAAAAAGAAAAATATATTTATCATATTATATATAAATTCTAAAAAAGAAATATATCCTGAAAGCTTATAAATTTATTAATTTTTGTACATATTTTTACTTATATACTAATTTTTTATATTGTTTTGTTTTATTTTTTAATGAAAATTTTATAAATATATTATTTAATATTTTTTTTATGTGATATTTTTTTAAATATATTTTCTAATATTTATTTTATGTGATATTTTTTAAATATATTTTTTAATATTTATTTTATGTGATATTTTTTAAATATATTATTTAATAATATATTATGGTTATAATGATTTCAGAAGATTTACTTTCTTTGTTGTTGTTGTTGTTGTTGCATTTCTTGATTTAATTGAGCATTTTGTTCTAGTTTTTTTTTTTTTTGTATATTTGTTTATTTTTAATTATATATAATTGATTCAATAATATATCATAGATAAAAAATTAATTAAAAAAATAATAAAATAAATTACATTATTTATAAATGTGAATATATATATTATATATTGTATATGTTAACGAAGTATTTTATAATATAATTACCAGCAAATCTAGCACTAGCACGTTCAGATAATTTCATGAACTTTTCTACACAACGATTAACACAAGTATTCTTTTAAATTATATATTTAAATATATTTTATAAAGGTTAATTTATTACATATATTAAATAATTTCCTTTTCTTTTCCTTAATTAAGAAATTTATATCTGTCATTCACACACTATATAAAATGATAAAAAAATACATTTTTAAAAATTTTTTTTATTAACGTACTTCCTTTGAAGTTACAGTTTTAGTAGAAAAATCATTAACACAATTGTCAAAACATCTATCAACAAGATTAGAATACATTCTCATGAAGTCTCTCATCTAAATTTTATTTTAATTGATATAATTTATTATTATTATTATTATTATTATATTTCACATTTTAAAAATACATTGTTAAATATATTATTAATATTGATATAATATTCACTTGTTTTTCTTCAATCAAACGTTCCATTTGCTTACGATCATAGTCATTTAAATTTGAGAAATCCATGCTTCATTTTATTAAAATATATAATTGAGAAAATAAAAAAAAAGTATTTGTTATAATTGTTAAAAATAAATACAAATTAATTTTAAATAAGTTTAAAATAAATAATATATATTAAATTAATATTATATTAATAAATTTTCTTTTATTTATTCACTTTTTAATAATAATAATAATAATAATAATATTATTATTATTATTATTATTATTATTATTATTATTATTATATTCTCATTTTAAAAATTTTATAATTGATTTCTATTTGTATTATTTTAATTTATTAAAATTTATTAATTCACTCAAAATAAAAAATAAATTATTATTTATTTATCTTCATTTTCATTTTTATTATTATTATTATTACTATTATTATTATTATTATTATTATTATTATTATTATTATTATTATTATTATTATTATTATTATTATTATTATTATTAAAAATGAATTTCAATTAATAAAATTTATAATTAATATTTACTTTTTATATTTTAAAGATTATAGAAATTAATTACTAACAAAATAAAATAAAAAAAAAAAAAAACACAAATAATAAATAAAGATTATGAGTTTAATAATAAAAAAAAAAGTAAAAAAAAAAATCAGTTTTAATTTCGATAATAAAAAAATAATATATTATAATACATTGTTAATATATATTAAGCCAATTTTATATGTATATATAAAAGTTAAAAAATGAAAAATTTTGCTAATATAAAATAATAATAAATATTTCAATTTTAAACCAGTACTAAAATATGATTGGTTAAAAGGATAAAAATCAAAAAAAAATACTTTAATTAAAACAATTTATATACATAAAAAAATATTTTACAACTTGTGTGTTTTTTCCAATACAAAAAAAAAAATGTTTATAGAATTAAATTTTTTTTTGTAAATTTTATATCTTTATTTACTGAATTCTTCTCTTTTTTTTTTTATAAATATTATTTTTTTATTTATTATTCAAAGAATAAATTGTTATTCAATCTTTTACATTTATAAATTTCTTTAAAAAAAAGTATATATTAAAAAAAACAGAAAGATTAAAGATATAATAAAAAAATTAATTCATAAAATATTGCTTTTTTTTTTACTAAGAAAAAAATATATAATAATTTATATATATATTAATATAAAATAAAATAAAAATTAAATCGTCTTTTATTATTTTTTACGCACGCATTTGAGTTGGATAAAAAAATCAGTTTTTATAAAAATTACTACAAAATGTTAAAGTTAAAAAAAAAATAAAAAAAAAAAAAAAAAATAAAAAAGAAAAAAGAAAAAAAATTCTTGTGTGCATTTATGTTTTATGTTTTTGTCAAATATATCAAAAACATTTTATCTATTTGTTCATATATTTCCAATTTTTTTATATTAATGGATGTATATGTGATTTTCTTTTTCTCTTTTTTTTTTTTTTTTTTTTTTTTTTTTTAACTAAAGTATTAAATTAAATTAAATTATTGTTTGGTTATTTTTTATTTTCTTTTATATTGGTTTGTTTTTATTTTGTTGGCAAAAAATTGTTTTTAATAGATTTATGCTATATGCTTCTGAACTGCTTTTTTTCTATTATAATTGTCACATTAAATGAATTTGTTGATAATTTGATAATTTATACTTACTCAAATATTTGTTCTGTTTTGTGTTTTTTTTTCTTTTTTCTTTTTTTTTTTTTTTTTTTTCTAGTTGTTATTGTTGAGTGTGTATTTTTTATTTAATGTTTTTTAGTTTTCTTTAATTCATTTATTTATCATTATTTTATCAATTATTTTAAAAAAAATTTTTAAAAGTTATTCATCATATAAGAATTTTCATTTTGAATATTTTCTTTTAAAGCATGGTTATTATTAGTATTTGAATTAGAAGCCGTTGTATTCTTTAATTGTAATTCATTCTTCAGTAATGAATTCTCTAATTTTAATTCATCGATTTCTTGTTGAGATTTACTTTTAAATTGTAATAATTCATTTTTATCATTCAAGAGAATATCATTTTCTCTTTGTAAAGATAAAAGTTTTGAAATTAAATTATCAACAACTGTTTTAAATTGATTACATTGAGATTCTAATTGTATATAAGCTTGTGATTTTTCATAACTATCAATCTTATTCTTATTTTGATTTTTTATAGCGTCGGTTGATTCAGCGTTATTAGTAGTATTATTAGATGTAGTGGCAGAAGTAGTATTATCAATTTCAGATTTCTTATTGTTATCTTTTGTTGAAACTTCTATATCATTTGTATCAGCAACTAATGTAGATGGTGAATTTGAAGTTTGTTTATATTCTTCTAAATTTTTAGAAAGAGAATCAGCTACAGTAGAAACTGTATCAGAGAAAAAGTTTACGAATTCTTTAGATTTCTTTACTTCTTCTGATTTCTTTATTCCTGAATCTGAAATATTTAATTCATTATTCTTTCCTTCTAATTTATCGGATTCAGAATTTTCTTCTATAATAGTATGTTTACTTAAAGATGGTTTTGTACTTTTTGGGGATGAACTAGAAGCAGATAAAGGTCTCATTGGTTCCATTAAATCATTTCCAATAATTTCGTCATAAATTGAAGAAGCTGCACTTTTCTTACGTTTCATCTCTGATGAATAAACAGCATTATTTATATCGTTAATAATACCTTGGAATGCAAAACTTTCACTTTTACTTCTAGTTGTTCTTCCATTTTCTAAAATACTACGATTACTACCAATAATTCCACCACCAAATGAACTTTCATTAATAATAGAAGAAGATATTGGTGGAGTAATAGCTTTGGAATGTAAATCTAATTCATTTAAAGTATTAGAAGAAGTTATAATATTTGAAAAAGAATTATTATTAACTTTTGGATTATAATCAGGTAAATTACTACTTCCAATATCACTCATAGAAGAAGTAGAAGCAGTAGACCATATAGAAGGTCCAAAATTTGTAGTATAAGTAGATTTATATGATGGTTGATTTAATGAAAGTGATTTAATACTTGTCACTGGTGAATCATTATTAAGAAAACCATTTGCGCTAATGGTTGGAGAATATGAGGGAGAAGAAATTGGAGAACCTATACTACTACATGGACTTGATTTGCCACTACTACCAAGGGTTAAACTGAATAAACTATTTTGGTCTTGACCCATAATATCATCATAACGGCCCGTAAAAAGAACACTCTTTTCATTAACCTTATTATTTGTCGAGTTATTATTATTGTTATTATTATTACTATTATTACTATTATTATTAACACCAAGAAGTTGAGAGGTACTATTTTGAATATAATTATTTTGATTCATAACGGCATTATTATAATTTCCTGTAACATCATTGAAAAGCATTGGGTTAATTTTAGCTGATGGTGAATTATTTATATCTATACCATTAAGTAATTGAGAGGAAGTTACTGGAAGTGACATAGAATCTTTACTTTTTAATGGTAAAGATGTAGCAATAGATGGTAATACAGCAGATGGTGTTGTGGATGATGGACTACCTTTACCACTATTCATATTAAGATTTGGCATTCTCTGGAAAACAGAAATATTATTTCTTTGATTCTTTAATCCATTTTTAATATTTTGATAGTTTGGAACATTTTGGAAATTATGAATATTTGGAAGGTTTGGCATAGTACCATTATTTGGATAATTACTTAATAAACCCATACTATTGATATTACTATTTTGAGTATTAGTATTATTATTGTTATTATTGGTATTATTATTAACGTTATTAATATTAGTATTAATATTATTAACATTGTTTGAATTTACATTAGTCGTATTTGTTGAAGTATTATTATTTAAATTATTCATATTATTATATTTGTTATTGGATTTCTTTAAGTAAGTTAATGTAAAATTGGTCGTTTTATTCATATCTTCTAAAGCAACTTTTGCAGTATTAACATCTTGGAAATAAACGATACTATAGTTTTTAGAAAATTTAAGATCCATGAAACCTGGATAACTATTAAACATTTCAGCAAGTTCACTTTCAGTTGTTGAATTTGGATAGTCAGCAGCGCGTATAACATTATTTGGTGTACCAATAGCTGATGCAGAAACAACATATGGAACATAATCAGCTTTTGCATAACTTACCTTTAATTTTGTCTTAAAAAGCAATTCTTCTGAAGCATTTGAAGCAGCTTCAGCATCAGAAAAAATAACAAAACAATAATCTTGGTAAAAAGCGACTTTCTTAAAACCTGGGAAAGAAGCAAAAATACTTCTAAGTTGATTTTTCGTCTTGTTAAAGTTTGTAACATGTAAAGTGCGTTTTGGCTGTGAAGTGTTATGAGACATACTATTGGAACGACCGCCATGGCTTGAGTTAGCGTAATAAGATGAATTATTAGAAGCGTTTGATGAATAACTACCACGTCTATCAAAAATTTTATTAGGTTGAAAATCAATATTCGGTTTTTCAGGTATTTCATCATCATAAAGAGTATTAGAATTTGTTGATTGTGCATTTGATTGATTATCGGAATCACTATTATAATTATTTGTTAATGTATACATTCCATTTGCTGCTGCATTATTAATCATAGTAAGAGTATTTGTTGAAGTAGCTGTTGTTGAAGCAGTTATACTTGGTGAGCCATTTACAGAATGTCTGCCATTTAATAATGAACTAGTGTTACTTGCTTGTACTTTTTTAGTTCCTTTTGTTGAATAATTAGCAAATAAATTTGTAGTAGCATTTAAATCTTCTAAAACTCTTTTAGCACATTCTACATCACGATAACGTACTAAACAATGACTAGAAAAAAATCTTGCACTATCAAAGCCTTCATATGACTTAAAAATCTTTAATAATTCTTGTTCAGTAAAATGAGGGAATATTGAAATCATATGAGAACAACGAATATATAAAATTGGATTTGGTTGAACAGAAATAGATGGTGAATTTATTGGAGTTGCTCCAAATTTTGCATATGAAGCAAGCATATCAGTTGTATTATGAATGATTTCAATAGCTTTACCGGCATATGCTACTTCAGTAAAGCTTACAAATATATAATCAGAATGAAAACATATTCTTACAAATCCTTCAAACTTTGAAAACATAGACTTTAAGTCTGCTCTATCTAAACTTTGAGGTATTCCAGTAACATGAATTGTCGTTTTTGGTGCGTTTTTCATGATGAATAATAAATACCTTATTTAAAAATAAAAAAATTAAAATAATTTCTGATGTTATAAACTAATTATAAAAATTCTTTAAATATCTGAATAAAGAAAGGTTTGATTTTCCTTTGTTCTTTTAAGTTTAAAAATTGAAAAATTAATTGAATTTAATTTAAATTTTTTAAAAGAATACGATATATAATTTTTATTTCTAATATTTTGTATTTTATAAAACTTTGTTAATTTCTAAAGATTAAAAGAATAACAATGAATTTATTTTTCTTTCTTTTAAAGATAAAAATTTTAAAAGTTATTTTTAAAGAGGAGTTTGTTTGTTTTGTTCTCAATTAAAAAATATATTATACTATTTATTTTCACTGATAAAAATAATAGAATAATCTGTTTGAAGTTTAATATATAAAATTTACAAATTAAAAAAAATAATCGTAAATTTTTGTCTTTCCTTAGATACCAATAATAATGAATATCTTTTATTATTAACTTCAATTTTGTGTAATATTGTTTACTTTTTCTATTTATTTTTATATTTAAATTTTTCTCAAAAAAATATAAAAAAAAATTTACTACTTAAAAAAACCTAAAAAATACTATTTCAGGTATGTAAAAAATTGTTGAAATATTTTTACAAGTATACAAATAATTTATGTTTGTTTTGTATATTAATATATTTTAGGTCTTTTATTATTATTATTATTATTATCTATTAAAATAACTATTTCATTTTATTTTTGTTTTATTATTTCTTTTTTCCTTTTTTTATTAATAGCATATATATACAACTATTAAAAAAATAAGTTTATTAATTATTATGTATATATTTCTTAAAATTTATAAAAATAATTTGATTAGAATTAATTAAGTAATCTATAATATTTTTAGTATAATAAACACTATTATAATAAAATTATATAGATTATGTTGTTCTGTATTTATTTACTTATATATTAATTTAATTTTTGAAATTTACATTAATATTTTCAAAATTAATTCTTTAATAATAATTAATTGATTACAACTTATTCTTTATAGTATATTTTATTTTATAATACAATATATGACTTATTAATAATAATTTACTTTTTTTTTGTTACTTTAATAATGTAAATTTGTTTTTTTTTTTCTTCTTTTTTAATTTAAAAAATTATATATTTTTTAATTTGACTTTATTAATTCTTAATTATTAAAATTTTTATTTACTTTTTTATATTTTCTATTTATTTTTATTTATTTATTTTTTTTATTCTTTTGTTTTTATAGTTATCTTTAATTTTTTTTATTTATATTTTTGATTAAATATATAATAAAAGTATTAGCAAATGATATTTTTATATGTGCTGGACTTCTATTATTAATTTAATTTCATTTATTTTTTATTTTATTTTTAATTTTTTTTTTTTCCTTTTTTAAAAAAAAGTCAACTAATTTCGTTGAACTTTTTATATATTTTAAATATTATCTCCTCTTTTTCAAGATTAGATTATTTCTGTTTAATCTTTTCTTTTAAAGAAAAAAAATTTTTTTTTCTTTTGTTTTAGTTTATAAGAAAAAAACTTTATACTAATTATTATTTATTTATTATTTATTTATTTATTTATTTATTTATTTATTTATTTATTTATTTATTTATTTATTTATTTATTTATTTATTTATTTATTTATTTATTTATTTATTTATTTATTTATTTATTTATTTATCTATTTATTTATTTATTTATTTATTTATTTATTTATTTAATTATTAACTAGTATTAATATTTTCACAAAATCGCCTCTTTCATTAATTAATAATAATAGTATAAGTTTATTTAATAATATATACAAACTCTATATATAACTTAAGAATGTATCGATATATATAATATATTTCTAAGTTAATAATATTTAAATATGTATATTTAAATAACTAATGGTAATATTATTAATAAAAATACTACATATTATTTTATTGGTAATATATTTATAATATATACTATATAATTAATAATTTAAATATATTTATTATTATATAGTTTTCTGTATATTATTTTATATAATATAATATATTAATTAATATATTATATTTTACTTATAAATATAATATATAAAGTTATTCAAAAAGAAGTGATTTAACATCAAAAATTATTTGTTATTAAATATTATTTTAATTTATTTAATTAAAAACCATTATATAATATATTCTACATTTATTAATATAAAAACTCTAAGATTATTGTATTAATTTAAATATATGTTTATATTAATATAATATATATTATTTATATTATATAATATATTCTATTTAAATATATTAAATATTTTGTACAATGTATAAGATAGATATAAATATTAAATAAACTTTATTTAATAATAATAAAAAAAAATTTTTTTTGTAAAACGTTACAATCTAAATAATAAATATATGTATATAAATATTTATTTTCATTTATTATTTGTAATACATTTACTTAAAATACATAATAATATTTACTTAAAATACATTAAACAATTTTCTTAATAGTTATATTAATTATTCCTTCAGTAACTTTCTTTTTTTTAATTTTAAATATTATATTGGTATTTTAAATATGCTTTTTAAGTGAAATTCAAATGTACTTCCTTAAAAATATTATTATTAAACAATATAATGACAAACACAACCCATTGGTTCTTTAATTACTTAATATCTTTATTGGTTTTTTTTATATGAAGTTTATTACATTATAATTTAATACGTATAATTTATTGGGGACATTTATATAATTAAATGATTTTTTGTTTTAATACAGATTTTATTTTTTACTATAAAATTCATTATTCATAATAAATGTACAGTGTATTATATAATAACATCTAATTGTTATATTAAATTAACTATAATAAATATAAAGTGATAATTAATAAATATTGCAAATTTTATTGTAAAGTTGTACATATTTATTTATTCATTTATTCATTTATTTACTTATTTATTTATTTATTTATTTATTTATTTATTTATTTATTTATTTATTTATTTATTTATTTATTTATTTATTTATTCAAAATAACAAAATAATTGATTATACACATCATTCATAATATATATATATATATATTATTTATATATATATCAAATCAGTAATTTATTTATAACTTTAAAATTTATGATATATAAATACGCTTTACACTTAAAACTATAATATTACTTGTATATTTTAATATTAATGAAATTAACCATAAATAAATATATACTAATATATATTCATTATATAAATATGCTTAACACTTAAAACTATAATATTACTTGAATATTTTAATATTAATGATATTAACCATAAATAAATATATATTAATATTTATTCATTATATAAATAATGGGATAAAGAATATATTCCAATGCATTCATATTAATATTCAATATATAAAATATATTTAAAAATATAAAAGCATATATGCTAAACACCAGATTTCTCTCAAAATTATAGATTAAAATAATTTTATCGTAAAGAATATATAAAATTTATATCAAATATTTAATATATTATTGTGATTATTATTTATTATAATTGTTTTTATTTTTATTTATTTTTTATACTATTTTTTTTTTATTATTATATTACTTGATTTTAATTAATTAATTATTATTTATTTAATATGATATAGTTTTTTTTTTGTTTGTTTGTTTGTTTATTTGTTTGTTTTTATTATTTTTTTTTTTATTTTTGCTTTTTTTTATACTTTTAACTTTATTATTAACATTTTTTTATGATGTCTTATGTTAATTATTATTGTTTTAATATATATTAAAAAAAATAATATATATGTTTTATTGTGTTTACTGTATATATAAGAAAAAAATACTTAT
The DNA here is from genome assembly GCA_002104895.1 of Anaeromyces robustus. NCBI lineage: Eukaryota > Fungi > Neocallimastigomycota > Neocallimastigomycetes > Neocallimastigales > Neocallimastigaceae > Anaeromyces > Anaeromyces robustus. Next base: position 104,072 of record MCFG01000115.1, on the reverse strand, counting down.
AAATAATAGTTTAATCAAATCTTTTTTTTTTTTTTTTTTTTTTTTTTTTTTTTTTTTTTTTTTGATAAATTTGTCAATTGATTATTTTTATTTACTTATTTAATGATATATTACCACTTTTTAAAAAAATTTACTGATAATATAAAATGTATCTAAAAAAAAAAAAAGAAAAGAAAAAAAAAGAAAAAGATTTTTATGATGATAATTTAATATTTAATTTATGCATCTTCTTCAGTATTTAATACATCTTTTTCTTCTTCCAATCTATAAATATTTAATGAATAATAATATGAATATATATATATATTTAAGAAATTAAATAATAAATTAAATATAGTATAAAAATATTTAAAATATAATAATAATTATAAATTTTACTTATTTTTTTTTGATATTAAATAAAATAAATTATAATAAAATAAAAAAAAAATAAATAATAATAGTAAAACTTACAAAGCATCGATTTCCTTAGAAGAATATGTATTAAGTTTTATTTGATCATTCTTCTTAGTAAGTGTAGCGAATTCCACTAAAAATAATAATAATAATAATATGATTTTATAATAAAAAAAAATTACATATAAATAAAAAATAATATAATAAATATTTGAGTTTGTAAAAAATTAAATAATTAATTATTAATAAATAAAAGTTAAATAAAATAATAATTTGGTTATCTTTATAATTATTTACATTTTTCTCCTCCTAATGTAGTACTATCCATAGTTTTACTTAAAACTTTAATGGCCAAAGATTTAGCTTCCTTTAAGGTCATATCTTCTTTATATTCTTGTTTTAAAATACTGTGTGCATTTGGACTATTTGCACCAATACAGTTAGCCTTCCAGCCAGAATAATTACCAGATGGATCAGAATGATAAAGTTGAAAACCAAATTTATCATCATAACCGGCATAAATAAATGAAACACCGAATGGACGAAGACCTTTTTTTAATTTTTTAATTATTTTTATTATCATTTTTATAATCAATATATAATTATTAAAAATTAATTTTAAAAAAAAAAATAAAAAAAATAATAAAATATATTAATTAAAAAACTAAAATAAACTAAAAAAAAAAAATATTTTATATAACATTTGAATAATAATAGCAATAATAATAATTTATGTATTATATATTATTTATACCTCCATGTTGTGTATAATCTTGTTTAACATCACAAATTCTTTGTACAAACGCTTCCACTGGAATATTTTCTAAATATGTTTTTCGATAAGATAATGCAACTCTTCTGGCATAATCTACTAAAATATTTGCATCTGAAGTAATACCAGCAACAGCACAAGCAATATTTCTATATTTATACATATAATTATTATAAATATATAATATTATATTTAGAAATTTTAATATTAACCTAATATTAAAATAAAAAAAAAAAAAAAAAAAAAAAAAAAAAAAAAAAAAAAAAAAAAAAAAACTTATATAATATTTAATTATCTTATAATATTATTTTAAAATTAAAAAGTTTTTTTTTTTATAATATTAAATATTGATAAATATACAAATCGTTTACATATCTCTTTTACTTATATTATTTGAATTCTTAAAATTTTAAATTTATTCATTAAATATATTAATAATTATTAAACTTAAAATAAAATATATTCTATAAATTGATCATAAAAAATATTAATCCAAATTTCAAAATCAATAAATATAAAAAATGAAATTCAAATTCATTATAAAAAAAGTATTAATTCTATTTTAATAAAAGTAGAAATTTATACTTTTATTTTTATAGTGAATTGACTATATTTTATAATGAAGATAATATATCAAATTATATATTAAAATAACTTTTAATATTCAAATGTATAATCCATAAATTTTAACTTCTTTTAGTATATATTTAATTAATCATAGTTATTTTAAAATTTCACAAAAATTATTATTATTTAAATAATTTCTTACTCGTTCAATGGATAAATTTTTTCATTAGAAGACATGCTTTCTAATAATTTTGAAGTAACTTTTTTTTCAGCAGCAAGTACAATACCTTCCTTAGTAAGAATACCTAAAGCAGTACCAGCATGTGAAATAGCTTCCATAGCATATTCAACTTGGTGTAAACGACCTTTTATAAATATTTTTTCATAATATTATTATTGTCATTGTTATTATATTTGCATTATTACATGTATTGTTCATTTATTTATTTATTTTATTAAATTTGGTTTGTTACAGTAATAGAATATTTATAATGAATAATTTTTTATAAATTATACATTAAAAATTTAATATAAAAAAAAAACATCTTTAATATTTTCTTCAAAAAAGATAGTAAATAAATAAATATATCATTAATTTACCAGCTGGTGAGAAAATCGTAGTTCTTGAATCGTATCTTCTTGCCATTTTTACTATATAATAAATATATATCAAAAAATTATATTTATATTAAAAAAAATAATTTTTTATATAAATAAGCATTTTTAATTAAAATTAAATAAATGCAATTTATTATTAAATAAAATTTTTGATTTAACAATGAAATTGAATTTTATAAATTTGATCTTCGTAGCATAATAAAATCAATAATAATAAAGTTTAATAATTATACAAAAAATTACTTATAAATTCAAATTTAATTTAAATTTAAATTAAAATTTAAATAAAAAATACTTTTTATAAATCTTTTAAAAGTATTAAAATAATAATTATAAGTTTATTTTATTTATATTAACTATAAAAAAAAATAATAGTTATTTGAAGAATAAATGTATATTAATTTAAACTCTTTTTGTTATTATTTTTTTTTTTTTTGAAATTTAATCAATTATACATTTGGATTATTGTTTTATATCAATAATAAAATAATATAGTGTAAATGTAATAAATAAATTATTCCAATTTTATTTATCTCTTAATAATAATAATTTATAATGAATTTCTAATGATTTTCTTATTATTATAAAAATGACTGATTTTTACCTTTTTATTTTCAATTAAATTTTTTTTTTTTTTTTTTATTATTATAAAAAAGAATTTTAATATTATTTTTAATAAAAAAGAATTAAATATTAAAATAACTTTTTTAAATAATAATTTTTTTTCTATTAATTAAATATATTAAATTAATATTTAATGTAAAAAATTATAATTACTTTTTAATATTATTATAACTATTTATTAACATTAATAATAATAATAATAATAATAATTATTATTATTATTATTATTATTATTAATTATTATTATTATTTATTATTTATAATTATTATTATTATTATTATTATTAATTATTATTATTATTTATTATTTATAATTATTATTATTATTATTATTATTAATTATTATTATTATTATTATTATTATTATTATTATTATTATTATTATTATTATTATTATTATTAATTATTATTATTACTACTACTATTATTATTATTAATATTATTATTAATTATTATTATTATTATTACTACTACTACTACTATTATTATTATTATTATTATTTATATCTATTATTTATATCTATTATTTATATCTATTATTTATATCTATTATTTATATCTATTATTTATATCTATTATTTATATCTATTATTTATATCTTCATAATTATAATTTTTTATCATCTTTTGTAAGCTTTTAATATTATAATTAAATATTAAATTTGAAATTTATATATAAGTAATTAAGTGAATTATCCATTTTTCATTAAACTTAATATATTATAATATTATAATATAATTACTAATAAAAAATAATATATTTAAATTAAAAATAAAAAATAGTTGAAAATTTAGAATTAAGAATAGCAATTAAAAAAAATATAAGGATTAGAACTAATTATAAAAAAAATTTTTATAAATATTAAAAAACTAAAACCATTGCATTTGAATTTAAAATGATTTTTAATACATACTATAAAAATAATAATAATAATAATAATGATAATGATAATGATAATGATAATAATAATTAATAATAATAATAATAATAATAATGATAATGATAATGATAATAATAATTAATAATAATAATAATAATAATAATAATAATAATAATAATAATAATAATAATAAATTGTTATTAATGGAAATAATTTTAAAAATTATATTAATATTTTTTTGAAAAAAAATTTTTATAGTAATAGTTATCGTATAAATAAATATTATAATTTATTATTAAGGTCATTATAATATAATTTATTGTAAGTATTTTTATATTCACTAATTATATATTTAATCATTTATAATTAAAATATTTTTATATTTTATTTATAAGAGATAAACAGCTTTTTAGACAGAAAAGTTATTATCTATATCATTATATAAGTATATTATAATTCATTTATTACTTAAAACAAAAATACTTATTTTTATTATATTTTAAAAAATTTGAATACAATTAAGGGATATATTAAAAAAACAATAGAATATATTAATAAAACTGTATTTTTTTTTCCTTTAAAAAAAAAACACTTATTTGTTAATCGTTTCAAAAACTAAAATGAATTTATAATTATATAAATATGTATAAATTATTATTATCTATTATTTTTGATTATGATTTAAATATAACATAATATATTATTTATACTATGTTATGCAATAAAAATTAAACCATTTAAAAATTATTAAATAAATGTTTAAATATGTTCTTATGAAAAATTATTCATTAACATGTCCCTAGTGTATACCATGAAACATTTGATTTTATATATTTAATAGTAGTCCAAATAAAATTATTCATTAACACGTCCCTAGTGTATACCATGAAACATTTGATTCTACATATTTAATAGCAATCCAGATTAAACTACTGTAAAAAATATTATTAACTTTATTATTAATTTTCATTACTTTATTATATTGCTTTGATGATAAATGGCCAAATATTGCAGTTTGAATCATATTATTGGCATTACTATGATTGAGATAAGCAAAGAAAATTATAATAGCAATCATTATAAGCTAATAATTATCATTTTGTTTTTTTAATTTTATGTATAAAATTAAAGAAGTAAAGAAAAGTAATAATTACTTTAATAACATTACTTTATTATGTAAATGTAATAGAATAATATTATACAAAAATAAAATAATAAAAAAAAAAAGAAAAAAAAAAGAAGAATTTAATAATAATACTTTATGGATAATTACTTTTAAATGTATTAATATAATCCAAATTAGTATAATCCAAATTGAATTACTGTTTTTTTCTTTTCTAACTTTATCCTCTTCATGTCGTATAATCATATTTTCAATGGTAGATTTTTCAATTCTAAACATAAATATTGAATTATTAAATTTTTTGACTTTATATAATTTCAAATACTTTTTTAAAATATTTTTATTTTTAATGGCAATTATGAACAAATTAATAAAAGCGACACTCAAACACATAACAACTAATGTAATAATAATTCGTAATAAAGAGGCATTATATTCCGTAAAATACTGCTTATACGTTAATTTAATATTTTTGGATGATATTAAAGGTACAGCATTAACTAATTCATATATACCTATGCTAATATCTGCTAAACAGAATAATAATATAATAAGATCTACAGTAGCATCCATTTTTTTCTATTCTATCATAATTAATAAGAAAAAAGTATTATATATATATTTTAAAAAAAGTGGTTTCGATAAAAATGCATAAAATAGTTTTATGTTATAATTTTATTTAATATATAATTATTTAATTATATTATTTTATTTATTTATTGATAATAACCTATAATGGATAATTGATAAGTTAAAACTATATTTTATATAATTCTTATAACAAACATTTTTGTTTTTATTATTTATAAATATTATACTTTGTTATTAAAATGATAAATTTTCCAAATTTAAAATATTAATATTATGTTTATAATAAATATTTAAAAATTACAAATCATTAAATTATTTGCTTAATAATAATAATAATAATAATAATATTATTATTATTATTATTATATATATATATTTTTTTATATTTTTATTTAATGATATATGGTAAATATATATTTTAATTGTAATAAACAATACTGTATTAGACATAGGATTATTTCATATATAAACTTTTTTTAGTAGATGAAAATTGATTTTATAAATTTTAATATATATATTTCACTATTAAGAGTTAATGGTGAAATAATTTAATATCATTAACTCCGAATATATTATCATACATAATACAAAAATAATTGATATTATATGTATTACATTACCAAATTTATAAGTTAATCTTATAACTACATGATTTAATATATATTAATAATATATATATTAAAAGAAAATTATAAAAAAAATATTTTTTTACTATGTAATAGTAATATTATATAAATATGAAATAAATTCTAAAATTATATTTAATAACGGTTTATATTTTGTTATTAATAAATATAAAAATAAAATTTAAGATGTTTAGAATGATATAAAACAAATTTATAAACATTTAATATATGTATAAATAACCAAAAAAAGATAAAAAACAATAAAAAAATCATATTGTAAAACAAAGAATAAAATCGTTATACCAATTAAAACATTTATAATATAGTATCATTAATAATATTATTTAGAATAACTTTTTTATTAACGTTTAATATTTTATTTTAATTAATAATTTAAAAATTAATGATGTATGTATATGAATTATAATTAATATTAATATTTACTACTAAAAAAAAAAAGTAAAAAATGTTATAATAATACATAAATAAACTTTTAATATTACTTAATATATTTTTAAAAGTATAAAATTTTTAAAATTTTAATTAATATAATCATGTTTTTATTAAATCATTTATATTAATTATATATTTTTTTAAAAAAAAGTTAATTAAAAAATTAATATAATTTATTTAATAATTAAATGCTTTTTTTATTTTAATTATTTTTCTTTCATTTTACTTTTCTCTTTTTTTTTTTATCATTTTTTATTAAAAAAAAACGCTTTATATATATTTATAATAAATTTTTAAATAATAGAATACCAATTAAACAAAATGACTGAAATTAACGCAAATCGTAAATATTTGTTTATATTGATTTTAAAATCTATTTTTTTATTATATATTTATATAATATAAAAATAATAAAAAATATACGTGTTATCAAATTTTGAAATACAATAATAAATGAAATATTTCTTATTATTTTATATATTAATTAACAGTCCTTGAATCTAAATTTAATCACATTTTAAAGAAGGAAGAAATTACTGAATTATATAAAGAGTTTAATAGACTTGATGAAGAACAAGATGGTATTTTTTTTTTTTTAGATATTTTTATAATATAATGTATTAATATTATAACTAATTATCAAAATAAAATAATCTTATTTATATTTTGTTAAAATTTATTAATATTTAATATTAATTGAAAAACAATAATAATAATTTTAATGAAAAAAATAAAGGTTATATTACTTATGCACAAGTACAAACTGTTTTAAAGAAGCAGGTAATAAAATTAATAAAATATAATAGATAAAAAATAAATTAATAGATTTTTTTTAAAATAAGGATTTTTTAAATAAATTAATTTTTTTTTATTGTTTTATATATATTTATTAAATATTAACAGTTCAATGAAGATGTTGATGTTAATTTTATTCAACAAGGTTTTGAAAAACTCAGTATTAGAACTGAAGGTGAAGCTAGATTTGAAGAAGTATTAGCTGTATGTGTCCATAATGAAATAAAATTTTAAAATGAAAAAAAAAAAAAATAATTTAAATATATATAAGTTATTAAACAAAATAAAAGCTAATATAATTATGATATCAAAATAATTTATTAAAAACAGTTAGCCAAGAGTATTCGTGAAGATAAGATGGAAAGTAAAAAGATCGTTCTTCAAGGTTCTGGAACTGGTATTACTCATGTAATTAATAATGATGAAAAGGAACAATTTGTTGAACATATTAATTTACAATTAAAGGATGACCCACATATTGGTAACAGATTCCCAATTGATGAATATTCTATGGATATTTTTGAACAATGCAAAGGTATTATTTATATATGTTATATAATATAATATAATACAATTACTCTTTCTAAATATACACAAGATATACAAATAAATATAATTATTAAACATATATATTAATTGTTTTATATAATTTTTGTAATTTTTATTATAAATTGATAATGATATACAAATACAACAATTAATAATAATAATAATAATAATAATTTAAAATTTATCATATTAAAAATAATTTAACGAATAATTAAATAATTACATTATTAAATAATTAGATGGTTTAATTTTATCAAAGTTAATTAATGATTCTTGCCCAGATACTATTGATGATCGTGTACTTAACTATCCAAAAGATGGAAAGCCATTATCTCAATTCCATATTACTGAAAACAACAACGTTGTTATTAACTCATGTAAAGCTATTGGTTGTAACGTTGTCAATATTGGTTCAGTTGATTTAGCTGAAGGTCGTCCACATTTAATTTTAGGTTTATTATGGCAAATTATTAAGATCGGTCTTTCTGCTAAGATTGATATTGCTGTACACCCAGAATTGTTCAGACTTTTAATGGACGGTGAAACTCTTGATGATATGTTAAAGTTACCAACTGAACAAATCTTAGTAAGATGGATGAACTATCATTTAAAAGAATCTCAATATGGTAAAAAAGTTTCCAACCTTTCCAATGATGTTAAGGTAAATATATTCAATAATATTAATAAAAAATAGACATCAAAATATAATAAAATTAATAAATAATTATTGTTTAAAATATTGACATTAATTTATAAATTTTCTTTTTTATATATAATAAATTTAAAATACAATATATATAGGATGGTATGGCTTACACTTACTTATTAAACCAATTAGATCCAGATCAATGTTCTCTTGCTCCACTTAATGAAAAAGATTTACACAAGAGAGCTGAAATGGTAATTATTTAATAATCTATTGCATCATATATATTATTTTGAAAATAGCAATAAAATAGTAAAATTTTTTTATTTTTCAAAATTTGTATTAATTTTTGTTATTTTTTTTAGGTTTTATGTAATGCTGATAAATTAGGTTGTAGAAAATATTTAACTCCAAAAACTCTTATGAATGGTAATTCTAAGTTGAATTTCGCTTTTGTTGCTAACCTCTTCAACACTCATCCATGCCTTGCTCCATTAAGTGATGAAGAAAGAGCTCAACTTGATGAATGGTTATTCAGTAGTTCTGGTGACCGTGAATCAAGATGTAATTATATATATATATTATAATATTTAAATATTTTTAATAATAATAATAATAATAATAATAATAATAATAATAATAATAATAATAATAATAATAATAATAATAATAATAATAATAATAATAATAATAATAATAATAATAATAATAATAATAATAATAATAATAATAATAATAATAATTCTTCTAAAAAATATTAAAATAAAAAATAGCATTCGCTTTATGGATGAACAGTTTAGGTTGTGATCCATTCGTTAACAATTTATTCGATGATCTTCAAGATGGTCTTGTTCTTTTACAAACTCTTGATAAAGTTCATCCAGGTTTAGTTGACTGGAAGAAGGTTAATAGACAAACTCCAATCACTAGTAAATTCAAGAAGGTTGAAAACACTAATTATGTTATTGCTTTAGCAAAGAGCTTAAACTTCTCTTTAGTTGGTATTCAAGGTTCTGATATTACTGATGGTATTAAGAATCTTACTTTAGGTCTTGTCTGGCAAATGATGAGAGATCATATTATTCAAACTTTAAAGAGTCTTAAAAATAATGATAAAGATATTACTGATGCTGATATTATTGCTTGGGCTAATGAAACTGTTAAACGTGGTAACAGAACTTCCACTATGTCTAACTTCAAGGATCCAAGCTTAAAGTATAGTATCTCTTATAATAAAATAGATTGTAACAAATATCATGTATATGTTTATATTAAAAATTATTTAAACTTTATATATATTGGTTTTTTCGTTAATCAATTATTAGGTCTGGTGTCTTCTTAATTGATTTACTTAATGGTATTAGACCAAAGACTGTTAATTATGATATTGTTACTCCAGGAAACACTGGTAAATTATTTGATATTTGATAGAAAAAATAATATTTGTTTTAATTAAATAAATACTATAATTAAATCGAGGTATTATGTTAATTTACCTTTTTTTAATTTAATATTATATATAACAGAGGAAGAACAACAATCTAATGCTAAATATGCTATTTCTGTAAGAATTTTTTTATATTTAAATATAAATTTTTTATATTATTCATATATTTATTAATATATATTTATACGTACAATAGATTGCCAGAAAACTTGGTGCTTCTATCTTCCTTCTTCCAGAAGATATTATTGAAGTTAAGCCAAAGATGGTAAGTTGATCTAAATATATATATTTATATTTATATTATTATATTATAATAATAACCATGATAATATAATAATTTTTTTCTTCATATAATTATAGATTATGACTTTCTGTGGTACTTTAATGTAAGTAGTCTTACAATTATTAATATCAATAATTTTATTTATTCAAACGAACTAAATAAATGTATCATTATTTTAAATTATATAGGGCTATTGACCATAAGCCAAAGCACGATAATTAAAATTAATAATTTATGGTTTTAATTAATTATAATCAAAAAAATTAAATAAATTACTGTATTTATTACTGATGCATTATAATAAAAATTTATGGTATTATAAAATATAACAAAAATTTTATGATATTTATATAGTATAAAATAATAAAAATATGTAAAAAATAAAATTCCAAAAAAAGTTTTATAAATATGTAAAACAAAATTTAATATAAAATCTATGTAAAAACAAAAAAAATTAAAAGAAAAAAAGACAAATAATATAAAATCTATGTAAAAGCAAAATTAAAAAAAAAAAGAAAAATAATATAAAAACTATGTAAAAACAAAATTAAAAAAAAAAAAATAATATAAATATGTAAAAACAAAATTAAAAAAAAAATAATATAAATATGGTAAAACATATTAAAAAAATTAAATAATAAAAGCGTTTAAATAATGTTATTATTATAAATATATATTTTGTTATAACTAGCAGATATTTTTCAATAATTTAATAAAATAAATAAATAAATAAATAAATAAATAAATAAATAAATAAATAAATAAATAAATAAATAAATAAATAAATAAATAAATAAATAAATAAATAAATAAATAAATAAATAAATAAATAAATAAATAAATTTAAGTATAATATAAATTAAAAATTTATAAAAATAAGTAAAAATTTAATTAAATTTTTTAAGTTATTTTTTTATTTTTTAATGAAAAATTATTGAAATTATAGTGTTATAAAATTTTATTTATAATAAAAGTATTTGTATATTTGTTAAATCATTATTAACGTATTGAAAAGTTGTAGTAATAGCGAAAAAAAAAAGAAAATAACAAATTTATTTATTATATATAATTAATTATTTGTATAATATTTACACAATAAAAAATATAACCCAATATGTCAAAAAAGGCGTCAAATAAACTTGAGACATTTGGTAATGAAGAAACTATGAACTTGAATTCATTAGTATACCAAAATATTAAAAGTTCACAATATTTTAAAAATTTATAGTATGTTTTTTATTGCTTTTAAATTAAAACATTTTTAATATTATAATAATATATTATATTTTAAATAAATTATATACTAATCTATTAATGTTATTACATTCAGCGAATTGAAGACATATCATGAAGTTGTTTCAGAAATTAAAAATGAAGGTACCTATCAATGGAAAAGTTGAACAAAATTAAAATTGTAAAAACAAAATTATATAAATATTATATTATTATTTTTTTTATGTTAAATAAATAAAAAATAAATAAATAAATAAATAAATAAGCAAATAAATAATAAATATTTTTATATTTTTTTATCGTTTTTTTTTTTAATAATTTTTATATAAAATTTAGTTCATTCATTAAGTAAGTTATATTCAACAAATATATTTATAATATTTTTGTCAATAATATTAAATGATTACATAATTAATATATTTTTCATATTAACTATAAAAAAACCTGAAATGGTATATTAAATTCATAATTTTACTAATAAAAAGAACCATTTATGAAAGATACTTTTGCATCAACAGCGTATTGCTTATTATTTAAACTATGGACGTTAAAATTAACTATAAAACAAGTAAATGGATTGATCAACTATCAAAATTGCTCGTAAGAGTTGAATATTTCTTTTCAAAAAATTTATAAATTGTATATAATTCAATAAAAATATATTATAATATAAGATTTTAACTTTGAAAAATAATTATAAAAATTAATAATTTTTAGTGAAGTTCGTGCTTTAGGTTTTTTATATTTAAGATATGTATGTAAACCAGATCATTTGTGGAGTTGGTTTGAAGATTATTTAGATGATGAAGAAGAAGTCCAAATAGAAGATGGAGTAAATCCAAGAATAATGTAAATTTTTGGAAAATGAATATAATATTTTTATAATTATTTTAAAGTAATAGGTATATATATGTATTAATTTAAAAAATTATATATTTTTAGAACCATTGGCAGAATGTGTAGACAACTTCTTACTGAACAGAAATGGTTAGATACTATATTGCCAAGAATACCATTGAAAATAGGTAAATAAATAACGTATAATTTATATATAAAAGAGTAGTATGTTAATTATTTTTTTACTTTCCAATTATTATTAAATAATTAGCACAGGAAATCGATAAGAAAATAAGGGATAAACATGAAGAAGAAAGAAAAAAAGAAAGAGAAAAGTACGAAGAAGAAAGGAAAAAAAGGTTGGTATTAAATCAATAATTATAATTATAATGAAAAAAATTATGTTTAATAAATTAATGATAATAATAAAATTAACATTTTATTTAAAATATTTTATTCAAGACATCGTCATAGGAGTCGAAGCAGAAGTAGAGACAGAGATAGAGATAGAAGTAGACATAGTAGACATCATCATAGAAGTAGGGACAGAAGTTCAAGCAGAGACAGAAGTAGACACAGTAGACATCATTATAGTAGAGATAGAAGTAGAAGAAATCATAGGAGTAGAAGTAGAAGCCTAAGAGATCGTCATTCTAGTAGACATCATCGTAGTAGGAGCTCAAGCTCATCAAGAAGCTAATTTATCAAGATTCATTCATAAATATTGATTTGAAATGTTTTTATTCATTGATATAATACAAACTTGAATTCTATTATAATATCTATTTATAATAATACAATAATACTTTAAAATAAATGTTTTGATAAATGATATTTTATAATATTTATATAAAATTTTTTCTTAATTTAAGTTTTTTTTTTTTTTTTTTTTATTATTATTATCTTTTTATTTAAAATTAATACACAATAATATAAATAAAAAAAAATATTTTAATTAAATATTAAAATTCTTAATAAAAATAAAATAAAAATAAATTTATATTATTATTTTTTATTATTTTTTGTTATCATATAATTTAATTTAGTATATATATCTTATATATTATATATTTTTTAATTTATATATATAGTTTTTATTATTATTATATTATTACTAATTTTTATTTACTATTACTATTACTATTATTATTATTATTATTATTATTATTATTATTATTATATTTATAATTCATCTTTAACACTATTATTATTATTATTAGTGTTATTATCGTCTTCAATACAAACTGCAGGGGTATAAAATATCATTTCATATTCACATTTACTTGGTTCTGAAACTGAAATTAATTCATTTTTATTAGAACATTTTAGAATAACCTAAAAACAACAATAATACAATATTAAATAAATAAATAAATAAATAAATAAATAAATAAATAAATAAATAAATGAATAAATAAATAAAATATTATAATTAAGACATTATAAATTTCATATATTAATAAATATATAAAATATACTTTTGCTGATCTTTGAGGACCGTTCCAGCACTTTTCACCATTACTGTACTTCATTATTGTTGGACTTTCAAATCCATTCCATTTACTATTTTTATTAAAAAAATAATTATTACTTTGTATGTTTTTATTAATTATTTATATTATATTTTGCTTTAATGTTCTATTAATTACCCTAGACTAGTTGACGAATTTCCATTCTTTGGTTTTTGATTAGCATCTTTAAATAAACATAATGAATATATATAACTATATATTTTTCGTATATTAAAAAAAAAAAAAAAATAAATAAATAAATAAATAAATAAATAAATAAATAAATAAATAAATAAATAAATAAATAAATAAATAAATAAATAAATAAATAAATAAATAAATAAATAAATAAATAAATAAATAAATAAATAAATAAATAAATAAATAAATAAATCAATAAATAATATAATATTATATAATATTATATAATAAAAAAAGGTAGATATAGAAGATATGATATGATAGATATTAGAATATTTAAGTATTTAAATTAAAATCCAGTTTTAAATTTTACCCTGAGGCTTCGACATCATAACATTTATTATATAAAGTTCTAAAGACACTATCTGGTCCATAATCAATATCAACTTGTTCTTTAATACTTTTTAATTCTCTTTCTTTTTCATTATAATCATTTTTAGTACTTTTCACGAGTGATTTTACACCAAGGTAATTACTTTTTAATGCGTTAAAATCAATTCCCATTTCAGCATCTACAGTATTAGTACCATCTACATTATCTTTATTTTGTTCTGATGATTTTTTTATCATTTTTACTTTAGCTATAATATTATTTACTGTTAAATTTAATGGATCTTTCAGTCTCTGCCATCCTTTCCATCCAATAAGATTTTTAGTGTCATTACATAAATTATTTTTCATTCCTAAAAATAATGATTTAAAACCAGAGCCAATACAAAATATTATATTTTTAGATGAATCTTCACATGAAGTCAATTCTAGAGCTTTTTTTACTTCATCTAAGTTAATACTTAAATCTAATGGGTAATATTTATTATTTTCATTTTCATTATTTTCGTTATTTTCATTATTTTCATTGTCATCTTGATCAACGTTTACTATTTCTTCTTGATCTATTTCTACAACTTCATCTTGTATAGAATGAATTTCATTATGAATTTCACTCAATTTACCAACAATTTCTTCTAGTTTATTTTCTTTAGTATCGTCATCTATAATATTTTGAACATCATAAATTAAATCACTAATATGATTTAATCCATTTTCATAAACTGATATTTTATTTAAACTTTGTGTTAATTGGGTGTTAATTTCATCATAACCGAGGTTACAATCATGTAAAACGTCTGGACAATTTTCAATAATTTTTTTATTAATTTCTTTGTCTTTAATTTCTTTTACACGTTTATCAACATTTTCGGCAATAGATTGAATTTCTTATAATAAACAATCATTAATTATAAATAAATAAATAAATAAATAAATAAATAAATAAATAAATAAATAAATAAATAAATAAATAAATAAATAAATAAATAAATAAATAAATAAATAAATAAATAAATAAATAAATAAATAAATAAATAAATAAATAAATAAATAAATAAATAAATTAATAATCATTATTTTTTAATACCCTCAAGTCTTTTTATTTTATTATTTAAACTATTAATTTCATTTTCTAATTTTTTCTTTTTCTCCTGTTCTTTTTTAACTATATCAGCTGCTTCTGATATTAACTTAGCTTTTTTTTCTAAACCCTAATACACAATAATTATTATTATTTAATATAGTGGTTATATTATATTAAATTATAATTGAGTTTTTCATTATTTATTTATTATTTTAAAATATATATATATAAATATATATATAAAATCAATAATATTAACTTCTTTTAAAATTTTTTTTCTTTCCATTGCTTTTTCTTGTTGATCGTGCGAAACTTTTTCACAAATATTTTCACATTTAATTATTCCTGAATTTTCGTCCGAACCATCACAACATTCAGGATCTTTTAAATTTATATATTTATAAAAATGTCATATTCATTATTTTTAAATATATTACAAAGATAGTATAATTATATTAATGAAATTTTAACATAGGTAAGATTTATACAATATTTTTATATTTTATAGTATAAAATATTACAAATAAAATATAAAACATTAAACTTACCACAAATACCATCATTAACTTTTGAACTAGGTATTACAGCTGGAACATGACCTTTGTTTCGGCAATAAAATGTAGTACCAGGGCAAGCAGAAGTACCTTCACATAATAATTATATATATATTATTTAGAGTAGTTATTAAATATAATAATAAATGAATAAGTTATTTGTATTTATTATATAAAATTTGAAAAAGATTTTAAAAAAAATATTTTATGTAATACCTGGTTCATCACTACCATCAGGACAATCACAATAATCATCATTTACGGCATTATAAGGTATTGTTTTTGAACCATCTAGACATGTGAATACATTTCCTTCTTGAGGCTTGTAAAGCTCAAGTTCTTTTTAATTGAGAAAATTTTTATTTGGATTTTTTTAAAATTATTAAAGAAGTATATTGAAATGTTAATTTTTAGAGTATTTTTTTTTTTAAAAAAACAATAACATTATTGTTATTATATTATTATTATTATTATTATATTACTATCATCTGGAACACCCAATAATTTATCTATTTCAATAGTATAACTTATTTGAATTTGGAATAAAATAAGAATTAAAAATAAAAATAAAGTTTTATTTTTAATGTGTTTTCCTTCCTTCATCTTTATATTAGATAATAAAAACATAATGAATAAATATTTTTATGTTTAATAATTCTAATTAAAAGTAATAATTCATTTCAAAATATAATTAAAAATTTAAATACTTTGTTTACTTTTTTTGTAATCTTGAAATGTATTACAACAATGAAAGAATGCAAGGATTAAAATGAAAAATAGGTATAATTTATGTAACTTTTTTGAATTTAATTTATTATTTTTTTGTTCAATTTTTTTATTATCAAATATTCTATTTTATTTATTAATTTATTTATTTATTTTTTATTTTTATTTTTATTTTTTTTATTTTAATTTTTTTTTTAATTTCTAATTTTTATTTTTATTTTTTTTTTTTTTTTTCGACTTTATATTTAAAAACTTTATTGAAAAATCAAAATCAATAAGTTTTTTTAATTTATATGTATAATACCTATTATTTATTTAAATTCTTATATATAAAAATCTATTTTTATTATAATTAAATAATTATTGTATATATATATATAATTAAATTCAGATTATTTAAAAAAATTAATAATTTATATGTATTTTTTTTTAAATAATTTGAAGTGATACAAACAGGAATGAAAACTCAAATATTAATAAATAAATAAATAAATAAATAAATAAATAAATAAATAAATAAATAATAAATAAATAAATAAATAAATAAATAAATAAATAAATCTATATATCAATAAATAAACTAATATATTAAAAAAATTATAGTATAAATATCACGTGAAACAATAAATCATTAAATATTAAAAATTAAAAAATAAAAATTTTTTGAAAAATAACTTCCTTCTTATTTAATACATAATATTTAATAATATACAAAATGAAATTAAATTATGAAATTATTGAAAGTGCGGAATCATACATAAATCCAATAAAAGATCGTGAATTGGATCTTACTGGTATATATTTTAAATTCTTTTATTCTAATTTTTTATAATTTAAGAAGCGAACCGTGTTTTCCTTTTTCCTTTTTCTTTTTTTCTTTTTCTTTTCTTTTTTTTCTTTTTTTCTTTTTCTTTTCTTTTTTTTCTTTTTTTCTTATTACATTTTTTTTTTTCTGTGATATTATTTTCTACAAATAGTATTATATTTTATAAAAAAAAGGTTCGTTTTAGATTTTTAAATTTAAAAATCAAAAATAATAACAACTAATATTATTACTATTTTTTTTATTTAAATAATATATATATATTAATATGATTATTAAAATATAAAGGTTTAAAGATATCAAGAATAGAAAATATTGCAGTAACAAAAGTATTTAAATATAATGATATAAATATAATCATATTGTTAAAATAATATTTTAAAATGACTAAGTTTTTTTTAATAAATTATAATTTAAAAATGTATATACAATTTTGAAAAATCATTTTTTAAGGATCTTAATGATGTTATTAATTTCTCAGATAATGAAATTAGTAAATTAGAAAATTTCCCAAATATGAAACGACTAAAAGGAATTATTGCTATTAATAATAGAATTTCAAGAATTGATTTAGATTTACCAAAATCACTTCCAAATTTAGAGAGTTTAATATTAACTAATAATCAAATTCAAGAGTTAGGTGATTTAGATGTATTAGGAGAAATGAAAAATTTAAAATATTTAAGTTTAATGGACAATCCTGTTGTTACGAAAAAATATTATAGATTATTTGTTATAAATAGATGTCCAAGTCTTCGGATGCTCGATTTTAAAAAAGTAAAAGCAGTTGTAAGTAATTAATTAATTAATTAATTAATTATTTTTTTATTTGAGAATATATTTACATTTTATATCAGAATTATACACAATATATGATCAAAGTTTTTTTTTTTAAATAAATATATATTTAAAATTATATATATACAATTATTTTTTTTTAAAAAAAAACTAGTTGTATAATGGTCATTATGTCATTTTTTGTTTTTATTTTAATTTTAATTTTAATTTATTTTATTTTATTTTATTTTATTTTATTTTATTTTATTTTATTTTATTTTATTTTATTTTATTTTATTTTATTTTATTTTATTTTATTTTATTTTATTTTATTTTATTTTATTTTATTTTATTTTATTTTATTTTATTTTATTTTATTTTATTTTATTTTATTTTATTTTATTTTATTTTATTTTATTTTATTTTATTTTATTTTATTTTATTTTATTTTATTTTATTTTATTTTATTTTATTTTATTTTATTTTATTTTATTTTATTTTATTTTATTTTATTTTATTTTATTTTATTTTATTTTATTTTATTTTATTTTATTTTATTTTATTTTATTTTATTTTATTTTATTTTATTTTATTTTATTTTATTTTATTTTATTTTATTTTATTTTATTTTATTTTATTTTATTTTATTTTATTTTATTTTATTTTATTTTATTTTATTTTATTTTATTATATTTTTTATTTTATTTTATTTTATTCTATTTTATTTTATTTTATTTTATTTTATTTTAATTTTAATTTTAATATTAATATTAATTTTATTTTTATTTTTTTATTTTTTTTTTCATTATAATATTTATTTTTAATATTAAATATAATTTGAAAAATTTTCGTTTTTATATATTAATAATAGGAAAGAGAAGAAGCAAAAAAATTATTTAACAGTGAGCAAGGTAAAGAGTTACAAAAATCATTAGTAAAAACATTTGAACCAGGTGAAATGCCAAAAAAAGAAGCTAGACCATATCAAGGTCCATCACCTGAGGAAGCTGAAAAAATTAAAGAAATGATTAAAAATGCTACAACTTTAGAAGAAATAACTATGCTTGAAAGAAAATTAAAAAGTGGAATAGTGACTGAGGCAACAAATGGCAAAGATGATGATGATACAATGGAAGATTAAGAAAAGGATTATTAATATATTAAAATCAAAATAATGATATTAAACAAATATCTATTTTTCATATATATACTTTATATATTTAATAATATTTTATTTAATTTTATTTTATTTATTTACTAATTAATTTTATTATATTTATTGACTTTTTAATTTTTTTTTTCTTGTTTTATTATGTTTTGATTAATTTTTATATTATTTTTAGTTTGTGTATTTTATTATATTATACATCAAAAAGAAATTAGTTTTAATATATATATATAAATAAACCAATTAAATGAAATAATCAAATAACATAAATAAAATAAAAATAAAATCAAAATATTTATATATCTATTAATAATAAAAGATTATAAAATATAATATTTCAATAAAATTTTGTGTTACCACTCATATTTTTTATATTCTATATTTCGTTAAATATTTTTCTGTTTTTTTTTTTTTTTTTTTTTTTTTTATGGATATAGTCACACTATATTTTTTATATTAATTATATTTGATATTATGGTAATTTAAATTTTTAAATAAATTATTATTAATGTAATTATATTATTATAATAATATATATATATAATCTTTTATGGATGAAATTTTAAAAGAGTATAATTATTATCCTTAATTTTTAAAACTTTAAATTGCTACTATTTAATTATTCTGTAATTAATATATAACCTAGATAAATAAAATACAAATATTAAAATTAAAATTATTTTAATTTAAAAAGTAAATAAAGAATTGATGAAGACATATAAATTATCATAACATAATTAAGACTAATTTAATTATTGATAAATTTATTTTTGTAACCTATAAAACTTTAAATTTGATTTTATTTATGAAAAATAAAGTTTCAATTATGGTTAATAATTATATTTTATAAAGTTATATCTCATAATATATTAGAAAATAAAAATAAAATTTCATTATAGTATCTAAAATACAAATTTTATTTTATTATTTTATATGTATTATTTTTTCCATTGTATAATACAAAATTATAAATTTAATTATTATAATTAAATTAAATATTTATTATATCTTTAAATTTTATATTAGAACAATAAAAAATGAAATAAAAATTAAATATGTTATTATTTTTTTTTTTTTAAAAAAGAAAGTATTTAATATAATTATTGAAAACAAAAAACAAAATTATAATTTTTGTTTTTATAACTATTTTCATCATGAACTTATAAATTTTGTTATTTTTCATGCAATATTATTTTTAACTATAAAAATGAACATTATAAAAATTTTATATTAATATTATTGTAAAAGTAAGGTTTGTGTGTATAAATGTTTTTTAAGTATTAAAAAATGAGAAAAATCACGGAGATAATAGAATTATCATTAGAAATAATATATATAATAAAAAATAAAATATAATGAAAACTACTATTCCAATTATTTATTACATATAATTAGAGATTTCATAGAGTATTCAATCAGTTAGTAAAATAAGTCATACCTATTTAACAGAAAAAATATATGTATCCATAATGTTAATACATATTAGATTACAACAAAATATATATATATATAATTTTTGTCATTTTAATGATTGGGTTATTATAGGAAAAATAATGATATATAAAACAATATCATAATATCAATAAAGACAAAAGGATAAAAAAGAAAATATATATAAATTTAAAAATTAGAAAAATAATTAAATTATATGTAATCAAATAAAATATATAAATTTAAGAATATATTTTCATTAAAATAATTGTTATAATATCAAATTATAGCTGTATTAATAAATTTATACAAAATTTATAATATTAATATTTTATTTTAGAAATTTATATATTTTATAAGTATAAATAATAATAATAAATTAATATAAATAATAATAATAATAATAATAATAATAATAATAATAATAATAATAATAATAAATAATTAAAATACAAATATTATTATAATGTGTATAATACATATTTCATTTATGTAAATAAAAACTTATATTACTATATGAAGTAAGTATTTATGTAATACAATTTATATAATATACTTTGTTTTTATTAATAGTAAAAAACAATTAAAACTTAATTTTTTTTATATTTATTTATATTAAAGAAATAGGATAATAATAATAATAATAATAAAATACAATAACAATAGCATATATAATATTGCTATGTTGTAAGTATTCATATTTTTATAAATTAGTTTATTTATATAATAATTTCATGAAATTATAAAGAATCAGAATTTATATAAATTATAGGTAAGTATTATACCCTTTATTTTGTTTGATTTAAATATTTGTTTTTATTATCTAGAAATGATAATTATATTAAAATTTTTTGTATAGAAATTTACATATATGTTTATAAAGCTTTAACCAGTTTAAAAAAAACTTTTTTGATAAAAAAAGAAAAAAAAACAAGACAAAAACAAAAACATTATATAAAAAGAAGAAATTTATAATGAATATGTGGAATTATATAAATATGAAATTAATTAATTGAAATTATTAATGAAAAAAAAAAAGAAAGTACAATAATATATATCAATTATTATTATTTAAAAAAATTCATTTTATATTTTATAAAAATTCTTAAATAATAATAAATGATATATATTATTGATTTATATATACTATTCTTTTTTTTTTTTTCATTGAGTTATTTATAAAATGCAAAAATGTATTTTTTCCAAAAAAAATAAAAATAAAAATAAAAATAAAACTTGATGCAATAGAATAAAACTTTAATATATTAATTACAATCTTTAGTATAGGAATAATTTTAATTCAAAATAAAAATTTAAAAATAAAATTATTAAAAAAATACAAAAGAATATATTTTTATATACGTAAGAAGTAACTTTTAATAGAAATATATATTTAAATTACAAAATTCAAATTAAGATGGTTCAACCATCACTAAATTTAAAATAAGAGATATTGAAAGAAAAATAATATAGTATTTATGATAAATTCAAAAATATAATATACAGTAGTAATATATTACAGTAAAAAATTAATATATTACAATACATTATTATAATATATTATTATATTATATATGAATGTTGTATATAACCACAAAATTTTATTTAATTACAAAAAAAAAAGTATTTAATTAATATTTTAAATATATTTAAATTTTAATCAAAGTTTTTTAAATTAGTAATAATGAAAATTTATATAATATATATAAATATCAAAAGTCTTTTTCACTTTTTTTATATTTAAGCATTAAAAATGATTAAATATTAATTATAATATTTATATAATTTTTTTATTTTTATTTTTATTTTTTTTTTTTTTTTAAATTTTGATTTATCTATTATTTACATAAAATATAAATTTTAATACTTTTTAGTATAATTTATTTTTTTTATAAATATTTTCAAATATTTACATAAATTAATAATAATTAATATACATTTACTTTTTTTTTTATATATAATTAATGATGTATTTAGAACATTAAATCTTTCTTATTAACAAATATGATATTATTTTATCTTTGAATAAAATATTAAAGTCGTAATTAGATTATGAAATAAGAAAGTGAAAAAAATTTCCTTATTATATATATATATATATCTTTTTTATAATTTATTTTTATATATTTTTTAATTTTATTATCTGGAATGGTAAATATAAGATATTACATTATTTATTTATGTTTAATTATATTTTAAGTATTTGATATTTCAAAATAATGATAAATAGTAATAAATAATAAATGATAAATATTTAAAAAAAAAAAGAATATATATATATATTAAAAAATATAATAATAATGAAAAATGAAAAATCTTATATAATAACATATATTCATTACATATTATTAATTTAGTATCATATTCAGTATTTTTTATAAACTATCATAAGTAAATCATATAAAATTATCTATTTTTTTTTTAAATTATGGGAAAGAATACTTCTTCAATTATTAATTCGAATACAAATAATATATGGACTTCTGCTAATATTAATAATTCAGATTGGATGAAAAATGAAGGTATATTTTTATTATATAATTAACAAGAAAATTATTTAATGATAAAAAAAATAATATTAATAATGAAAATTTAATTATTGTATTATGAACCTATATTAATTTTTTTATTATAATGTAATTGTAATAATAAATATAAATAATATAAAATAAATCCACATAACTAAGATAAAAATTTGAATTATAATCAAAATAAAAGTATTAATATTATTAACAATAAATCAATTAATTCATGTAATAATCAAAATAATATAAATTCATCTGTGTCATTAAATCATATTATACCAAACAATATACTTAAGGTTGTTAATGAAACAACAAATAAAACTTTTATGAATGCAAATACAAATTCTGATATTAAATTTTATGATAATCTATTAAATTCAAATTTACAAACCAATATTAATAACTATCAACAACAGCAACAAAATTTAAATTTTAATAACAAAGCAAATATGAATCCTAATTATATGGACAATATATCTGTTTCTTCGGTGTCTCCAGTATTAAATGATATTAATAATAAAATTAATATAATGGATATGCCTCATAATAGTAACCATATTTCAAGTAATACTCCTAAATTATTTAATAATAATAAAGAGGATAATAAAAATTATTATTTAAGTTCTTTAAATAATAATGTTGGTATATCAAATTATTTGAATAATGGTGACTCAAATTTCTTGAATAGAAAAGAAATATTTGAAGATACAATGAATAACTCAAAACTAATCAATACCAATAGAGAATATTATTTATCTAGTTATAATAATAATAATAGTAATAGTAGTATAGGTATAGCATTTTAATGAATATATTTATTGTATTTAAATAATTAATTAAAATATTTTTTAATGATTTTAGCTAATTTTTTTTTTTTTTTAAAAAAAATTTCAATTTTTTAAAAGAACAAGATATTAATGCCATAAATAATAGTGATTATTTTAGTATTAATAATATTAACAATAACAATAACAACAATAATACCAATAATAATAGTAATAATAATGAATCATCACTTTCACCAGTTTATAATCAGAAAAACAACAGTGAATTTTTAAATTCAGAAATTAGCCCATCACGTATTATATTAATTAATGAAATACCTGAATATTTTAACCTTAATCAATTAATTAATGAAAATTTAAGTGTAAGTTTATATATTTATATATTTATATTATGAATATATAAACTTATTTGCTAATTTTTAAAATTCATTAATCATTTTTATAGAAATATGGTGAAATTAGACAAGTTTTCTTTACTAAGAAGAAAAGTATAATTTTAATATACTGGGATATAAAATCAGCTATGGATGCATATAATGGTATACATCGTGAACTATCTTATGGAAATACTTTTTCAACCTATTTTATTGATCCTTCAGATATGCATAATTATGTTCCAGAAGAAAGTATTAAGGATATTTTGGATAATCAAGGATCCTTATATATTGTACTTAATCAGTATTTAAATAAGAATAATATTAAGGTAAATATTTAAATAGTAGTTATTATACCTATTATTATTATTATTATTATTATTGCTAGTATTATTATTATAGTGTAATATATTAAAGTAATATAATATTTATATTTAAAGTTGCTTCTTTCGACTTACGGAAAAATAAGAAAATTCTATCAAAGTAAGAAAAACGTATTTGTTGAATACGAAGATGTTAGATCTGCAGAAAAAGCGCTTAATAATTGTCTTAAAGAGTTTTTATTAAAGGTTTATATTTATGATAATAAATAAAATCAATTAATTATTATTATTATTATTTATTATTATTATTATTATTATTATTATTATTATTATTATTGATATTAGAAATTATTAAATTTATTTAAATTTCATATTATTTCTATATCCATATAGGGTAAACTTCTTTATGCTGCATATTCTAAACCAGGAAATTGGTTATTAAATAGTATTAAAGAAAATAATGAATTTATGCGATATACTTCTAATAACGAAACAGTAAAACAAAATATTGTAAATAAAGATCAGCTTAGTTCTAATACTAATTATTTAAATAATTTTAATGATTTAACATTTATGAATAATAATAATTGGTATTCACCTTATAATAAAGTTGATGCTTTTGCAAATTTTGAAAGTCAAAGTGATAATAAATTTATCAATAATAATAATAATAAAGAAAATAATAATATTATGAATGTTCATGGTATATATAGTTTAATATTTATATAATTTTTTTATTATTACTAAAATTACTATATATATATTAATTTATTTTCCTTTTATTCTTCCTCTTATTATCATTATTATCATTATTTATCATTGTTATTATTATTATTATTATGATTATTATTATTATTATTGCATTATTATTATTATAATTATTATAATAATAATTTATTATTTTTTAATATATATATATATATATATATATATAAATCTCTAGCAATATCAATGGTCTCGAATAATTCAAGATTGAATTTTTCAAATCCACAATATATGAATAATAAAGGTATAAGAACTAATGACAATATATTTTCATCAAATCTTAATCAATCAACTATTTCAAATTTAGATAGTCTTCCATCTTTTCAAGCTAATCAAGATTCTCTAAAAGATGAAATTGAAAATATTGGTGAACAATTAAGGAACTTGTCAGGGTTTTCACAAAAAATAGACGTACAACCAAATACTCCAATGAATAATAATTCTTCATTGAATCATCCTCCTGAATTTGGTATTATAGGTGATCAACGTCATAACCAAAATATATACAATGATGATATCTTTTTATTTAATCAAGTGAAACCAGAATTAAATGGTTTCCCTATGAATAATAAAATTTTACCTCAAACATTAAATTCCAATAGAATTGGAGGTGCTTTTTCAGGCAATATATCAAATTTAAATATGAATTTACCAAATCCAATGATTAATAATATAAATTCAATAAATAATATAAATAGTATGAATGGTATAAATAATATGAATAATATAAATAATATGAATAATATGAATAATATGAATAATATGAATACTATGAATAATATGAATAATATGAATAATATAAATAATATGAACAATATGAATAATATGAACAATATAAGTGGTATGAATAGTATTGGAAATATAAATGGAATGAATAATATGAATAATTTCCCATTAAATATGCAACAAAAACAAGATTTAATGATGTCATATAATAATGGAAATATTCCTTCTAATACAAATACGAATTCAACATCTTCTTCATATTTATATAATTCAGACACACGTTCACCAACAAATAATTCCACTAATATATTACGTGTTAATAATGTTACGCCATCAAATTCTACTATAACAACAACATCTTCATTAGAAACACCTTTATCTGATATAAGTGATATATTATCTCCATCGACCTCCAATTCTTCAAATATTGTACCAGTAACTTCACATAATTATATGAATTTGTCAAATCCATCAACATTGAATAATTTTAATAATGGAAATATGATAAATATGAATAATATGAATAATGGAACAACAACACAAATTCATCCATTAAAAATGATGAAATCAAATTCTCCTCCTATACAAAATAAAAATATTTTATCAAATAACACATCAATTTCATCTTCTATGCAAATGTTAAATGATAAATCAAGTAATAATAATCTTAATAATGGTATAAAAATTAAAAATAAGAATAGCATTAGTGGTATTTCATCTAATAATAACGGTAATTCTATGTCATTAGTATCAAATGATTAT
Source organism: Anaeromyces robustus (assembly GCA_002104895.1). Lineage (NCBI taxonomy): Eukaryota > Fungi > Neocallimastigomycota > Neocallimastigomycetes > Neocallimastigales > Neocallimastigaceae > Anaeromyces > Anaeromyces robustus. The sequence continues at coordinate 76,767 of MCFG01000115.1, read as the reverse complement.
GTAGATAATTACCATAGAAGAATTACTATGGAAGAAAGACGTATGTGTCAATCATCTGATGAAAATAGAAAAAATAATAAAAATTGTAATAATGGTGTAAACTTAAATGATAGACAACTAACTCAATCTTCTAGTTCGTCAAAACGTCATGTAATTCCAAGAGGTAATGAATTAATTTTATCCAGAGTTATTTCAGGATTAGATGATCGAACAACATTTATGATCAGAAATATTCCTAATAAATATAGTAAGTTTTTATTATAATATATATCTATTCTATATTCATATATACATCTTTTAATTAATATTTTTAACATTAATATGAAAAAATACTAAATAATTTTTTTTTTTTTTTTTTTTTTTTTTTTTTTTTTTAAAAATTTTTTATAGCCCAACAAATGTTAATCGATACAATTAATGATACCCATTTTGGACAATTTGATTTCTTATATTTACGAATGGATTTCAAGAATCGTTGCAATGTTGGTTATGCCTTTATTAATTTTGTCGATATTAAGTTAGTATTCTTTTTATAATAATAATAATAATAATAATAATAATAATAATAATAATAATAATAATAATAATAATAATAATAATAATAATAATAAAATAATAATAATAATAATAATAATAATAATAATAATAATAATAATAATAATAATAATAATAATAATAATAATAATAATAATAATAATAATAATAATAATAATAATAATAATAATAATAATAATAATAATAATAATAATAATAATAATAATAATAATAATAATAATAATAATAATAATAATAATAATAATAATAATAATAATAATAATAATAATAATAATAATAATAATAATAATAATAATAATAATAATAATAATAATAATAATAATAATAATAATAATAATAATAATAATAATAATAATAATAGTAATAGTAATAGTAATAGTAATAGTAATAGTAATAGTAATAGTAATAGTAATAGTAATAGTAATAGTAATAGTAATAGTAATAGTAATAGTAATAGTAATAGTAATAGTAATAGTAATAGTAATAATAAATAATAAATAATATTTAAGGTATATATAAGATATAATAAAAATAAATAATATAATTAAAAAAAAATTTTTTTTTCCTTTAATATTTTAATAAAATAGGGCTGTTATATCTTTTGCTGAAAAAGTTGTTGGCAAAAAATGGACACGTTTTAATTCTGACAAAATTTGTACTCTTTCTTATGCTAATATTCAAGGTAGAGATTCCTTAATTGAAAAATTCAAAAATTCTAGTGTTATGTTAGAAGATCCTTCCTATAGGCCAAAAATATTTTACACTTCAGGAGAATTAAAGGGACAAGAAGAACCTGTAATTTTTATTAAATATTAATAAAATAATTATTAAATATTTTATTTTTCATAATTAATTAATTTTTTTTTTTAATTGGTAATATTAATTGTTCTTATTTTAATTTTTTTTTTTTTTTTTTATAAATATTTATAAAGTTCCCACCGCCCACTGTTCCACTTCAATTTAAGCCCTATTCAACTGTATTATTAAATAGTAATTTACAAAAGTCAACAGTTTATAATAATAATGGCAATAATAATAACAATAATAACAGTAATAATAATAGTAATCATAATAATAATAACACTAATAACAATAATAAAGGACATGATAATAATGGAAATACTTCACAGATGAACAAATAATATATTGAATAAAATAGTAATAAACACAACATATTAATAATATTCTAAAAAAAATCAGAAGATATCAGCATAAATTCATTAAATAGTATCAATACTAATATTAATGGCAATAATACTTATAATAATAATAATACTAATATATATATAGAAGATTTTATTTAGTTTAAAGAAAATTATTTATTTTTTTTATTATCATTATTATTATTATTATTATTATTATTTTTGCTTTTTTTTTTTTTTATTTTTTTCATTTTATATTTTATTTTCTGTATTTTATAAAAAAATGTTTCTATTATATTAATTATTAATATTGGATTTATAAAAAAAAAATTTTTTTTTATTTTGATATATATTACACATATATATATATATAAAAAAAAAAAAAAAAAAAAAAAAAAACTGGATAGTAAAAAAAATATATACTTTGTATAAATTAATATTTATTAATTTTAAAGTATTTTTTTTATGTAAGTTAATATTTATTGGTTTTAAGGTATTTTTTACTTTTTTTTATTTATTTTTATTTTTTTTTTTTTTTTTTTTTTAAGTTTTATTATTTTTGATTTTTAAAATATCAGAATTTTTTTTATAATTTTTTCTCTATAAATTTTTTTCTCTATAAATTTTTTTATATATAAATTTTTTTATTATATTAGAAAAAAAAAAAAAAAAAAAAAAAAAAAAAAAAGGAAAATATTCAGTATTTTTTAATACCATTTTCATTTCATGAAATATATTGAAATATATTATTAAAAATAAAATTATACTAAAAAGTAAAAAAAAAAAAAAAAAAATTATTGTTTAATGTTCTATAATAAAAATAATAATAATATGATTATTATTAAAATTTTAGTGTTTATTATTATTCAATTGTTAATAATAAAATATTTTTTATAATATATATATATCTTTAAAAAAGAAAAGTATTTAAAATTAAAATATTAATTTATAGATACAATATTATGGTTAAATATACTATTTATTTATCTTTATATATATATTTAATATGTTAGGATAATTTATATAAAGAAGTAAATAATTTTTTTAAAAATTGGTTAAATATTATTTATTTAAAGATTTTCAATACTTTTTTTTATTTTTTACAAATTGAAAAAAAAAAAAAAAAAAAAAAAAAAAAAAAATAAAATAAAATAAAATAACTAAAGAAAACATGTATTATTCAAAAAAATATCAAGTAAATAGATATCGAATAGACCGATTTTACCTTAATCCATATGTCGATATAAGACTTATACAGATTTATTATTATATATATCTATTATAATTATTATTATTATTTTATTATTCCTATTCTCAATATTCACCACTATTATCACTATTATTCTATGATACTTATTTTGATTTTTATTATAATGCAATTTTTTCATTAATTTATCTGTATTATAATTTGATAGAAATTATATACAACTGTGTTTTTATATTGCTAACTCCAAGATTAAATAATTTTATTATCAATCCTATCATTGATTAAAAAAAATAAAATAAAATAAAAATAAAAAAAAAATAAAGACAAATATATCGCTAATTTGGCAGTTATAATAGCATTATCATTAACTCTATAAAGTATTTACTTTTTTTTAGTTGAAAAAGAAAAGTTATATAAAAATACTAAGTAAATTCTAAAATAAAAATAGTAAAATAATAATATTTTACATATATATTATTTTATCGTTCTAAGTTTATATAATTGTAAAGAATTGTAAAATTATATAAAAATTACAATTAAATATAAAAATTTCTTAAATAAAAAAATTGGAACATAATAACAGTTTCATATTAGAATTATTGAATAAGGAAAAAAATAATTATGTATAATTTAAAACGATAATTATTTTTTAGGAAAACAATAGTAAAATAATATAAATTAACATCTTTAAATGAAGTTTAATAATTAGATTTATTAAAATCTATCATATTTGTTATATTTAATATAAAATTTATTTTAATTTTATTGAAGTTAATATAATTAAATCGAAAATTATTCAATTATTTTAATTATTTAAAAATGTTAATATTAAAATATATATATATATAATTTAATTTTTTTTATTCCTTTTATTCCTTTATTAATTTATTTATTTATTTTTTTTTTGTTTTAATTATTCCTTTTTTTAATACATTGTTCATTATTGTATTTATTGTTTATTTCCCTTATTATTATTATTACTATTATAATTATTTATTAACAACAATAATAATAAAGTATGTTATTCTAATTCTATTAATATAATTTATTAAAATTTATGCTTATATTCTTTTTTGTTTTTTTAGAATTGTTTCCTTTTATCAATTTTATTTTACTTTATTTTATTTTATAATTTATTTTATTTTATTTTATTTTATTATAATTATTTTATTGTAATTATTATTATTATTATTATTATTATTTTTTTTTTTTTTTTTTATAATTCTTTTCTATATTATTTATGTACTTTAATAATGGAATAATATTTTTATAACATCTTGTTTGAATTTACATCCACTTTCTGTTTCCATTTCAAAAGATATATTATTTTTATTTTCACATTTACTGGTTATGCATCCATTTAATACACAAACTCTTTTAGCTGGTTTGTTATTTTCATATAATTTAACACTTTTAATTTTGTCTTTAGCGAATTCACATGGAATTGTTGTATTTTTAAAATACACATATAAACTACCTTGGTCATAAGTCTTCCATTTGCTGTTCCATTTACCATCTCCAAGGATTACATTCTTTTTATAATTATATTTCATATTATCAATTTTTATATCTTTATCAAATAACCAACATTCTTGATATACATTTAAATCTAAATTTTTTGGTAATTCAACATTTTCAAGGTAATTATAATAAGCAGTAACAGTATGCCAATTAAAAGTGAATAATATGAACAAGATTAAATAAAAGGAAAAAAAATTCATTTTTTTATTTAAATATATTCTATTAACTATATATAATATATTAATTAATTTAATTGCTTTTTATCATCAATTTATCATATTTTCTTTTTTTTTTTTTTTTTTTTTTTTATAAATATTTTAAAAGCTTTTTTTATTTTATACAATATTTATTATTTTAAATTTTATTTATATATAAAGTTAAAAAAATGTAACACAAAAAAATATGAAATTATATAATAGTATAATAGTATAATAAATAATAAATAATTAAGTTTAAAAATAATAAATATAAAAATAGAAATAAAAATTAAATAAAATAAAATTTATTATTATTAATTTAATTAATTATTTATTTTTCCTTTAATTATTATTAAGTATTATTTTAAAATACAAAAATACATAATTTTTTAATATTCTTTTCATAACAATGTAAAAAAAAAGAAAAAAAAAAGGAAAAAAAAAAAAGAAAAGAAAATAACGATAAAATAACATAAAGTAAAATAAAGTAAAATAAAATAAAATAAATAAATATTAATCCAAATAGTTTATTATAAAAAAATAATATATAAATCATTTCATTATATTATTATTTATTATTTATTATTTATTATTTATTACTTATTTCTTTAATACTATTCAACCTATTATTAAATTAATTTATTTAAAATAATTAATTTAATTTAAATATAAATTTAATTTATTGTTATTTATTTATTATCGTTAATTATTCATTTACATACATATATATATTTATTTATATATTGATTATTCATTTAAATAAATAAGAAAAATACAATTTAAATAAATAAAAAAATATAACAAGTAAAAAAAAAAAAAAAAAAACTATTGTATATATATTTTTCTTAATCCAAATTTTTCATTCTTTTTTATCATTTTAATTGATATATATATCTTTATAATTTTTTTAAAAAAACTAATATATATTAAATAATAAAAGAGATTAAAAAAAAAAAATAATTAAAAAAAAAATCTGAAAATTTTAAAATTTTTTCATTAATTTTTATTAAAAAAAAAAGGGAAACATCTCAAGAGTAAGCCTCGTTGTGTTATATCAGTATTATATTCGAACAGAGACAAGTATACAGTATATACGAGTCTCACAATTTCTCCTATAATAAATAATGATTTGATACAATCGCATAACTTTGCTATGATGATCAATATTAAATATTCATCTACCCATATAGCTATAATTTTAATCAAAGATTAAAATTCTTCGCAGGATTATTGAACTTTAATATGACCCTATACTAAAGGCGACACTTTCTGCCTTAGTATCCGAGGACTTTCCCCAAAGCACCTATCTTTCTTTTATAAAATAAAAAAAAGATAATCTTTAAAAAGTCTAACTAATTTACAAAAATTAGCTCACTTTTAGTATGTTTCGCTTCGTTCGCGATTCTTTGAGGTGTTTCAAAAATTAATAAAAAGAAAAAAAAAATTTTGGAACCTAATATAATTTCCATTTATATACATATTAAATTAAATATGATTGGTTAAGAAAAACCAATAATATATAAATAATATAGAATATTATACATTATATTACTAATGTACATATTATTAATTATATAAAATAAAATTATAATATTAATTTATTTTTATAACCATATTTATTATACATAATATAATAATAATCATTTATTATTTATTTGTTTATTTAGTTATTTATTTATTTACTTATTATTATTTATGTTATTTAGTATTTAATAACATCATAATAAATAATAAATAAATAAATAAATAAATAAATAAATAAATAAATAAATAAATAAATAAATAAATAAATAAATAAATAAACAAATAAATAAATAAATAAATAAATAAATAATAATAATAATAATAAAAATAATAATAATAATAATACTAATAATAATAATAATAATAATAATGAATAATAATAATAAATAATAATAAATAATAATAAATAATAATAAATAATAATAAATAATAATAATAATAGTAATAATAATAAATAATAATAAATAATAACTACATATTTTACATAGTAAAGTACAACAAAAAAGTAATTATCATTTATAATATATAATTTTAAACCTTTTAATTGCTATATTAAAAGATTTTATTATTTGCTTTATTCTTTACTGGATAGAGAATTATTATTATCTTATTCATACTAATAAATAGTAAATAATTAATATTATTATAATATTTATACTAGTAATTATCATATCATATATATTATATATTTAAATCTTTTAATTGTTATAAATATGTAATTAATTTTTTAATATTAAATATTTATATATAATAATATAATAATATATTAATAAATATTAAATATTATGTATTTATTGTATGTATTAATCCTATATAAATAATATGAAATATAAAAAATTAAAAACAAAATAAATAATTAATAATTATTTTAAAAAATTATCCTTAATACATTTTAAAATATCTATAATTTAATTACGAAATATTTACTGATGTGATTGTAAAATACTAATATAATATAATTTTTTATTAAACGAGAAAATATTAATATATAATTATAAAAGTATTTTTTTTATATACTAACAATGAGTAATAGCAAATCAAATTCAGAGAAGTCTAAATCAATACCAATAACTAATTTATTATTGGATTTAGATTTTTCAAGTTCAAGCGTACCAAATAGTTTCAATAGTAATTCAAATGATAACAAATTAAGTTCTTCAGTAAATAAAAACAGTACTATTAATAGTATGAATAATAATAATTCATTTAATTTTGATATATTTGAAGATGTATCATTTAACAAAGCTGACGTTAATTCCAATAACAATTTGCTTAATTTTAATACAAATAATAGCTTAAATAATAACTCAAATAATAATAATAATAACAATAATTTTGGTGATTTCTTTTCAAATGGAGGAAATAATGTTGGTAATCAAAATAACAATACAAATAATTTTTTTGGAGGTTTTTCTAATTTTAGCCCCTTAAATACTACTACTACTACTACAAATTCTAATAATAAAACTCAAGATATGTTCGGTAGTTTTGCTGATTTTGACAATCAAGGAAATAATTTTAATACTTTTAATAATAATATTAATAATACTAATACTACTAATAATAATAATAATAGTACTCAAGAAACTGCTTTTGGTGATTTTAGTAATTTAACAAATAAAACTGAAGCAAATAATTTTGGAAATTTTGCAAATTTCAATAATTCTTCTAGTAATATTAATAACGACAATAATAATAATAATTCATTCATTAATACAAATGATTTTGGTAATTTCAGTAATATTCCTTTTTCGAATACTAATGAAAAATTAAAGAAAGACAATAATGATAATTCTAATCAAGACACCAATATTGAAACTAATAACTCTAATAGAAGTAATGAAAATGAAAATAACTTTGGTGATTTTTCTGCTTTTGAAAATATTGATTTTAATAAAGAGAAGAAAGATGACGGAATAATGAATTTTAATAATAATATTAATACCAATAATAATACACCAAGAGGGGTTAATCCTACTAATAATAATTTTGGTGATTTCAGTACATTCGATACATTAAATTCATTTTCTAATAATAATAATAATGAAAATAATGTTAATAAAAATGAAATAAAAGATTCATCTAATGAGCAAAATAAATTTGGTAATTTCGGTGATTTTGATACATTTAATAGTAGTAATAATGCAACAAGTAATTTTGGTGATTTTAGTGCTTTTAATAATAATAATAATAATATGAATAATAATGATTTAAATAACGGATTTGGAAATTTTGATGCTTTTAGTTCATATAATACAACAAATCAAAATAATAATAATCAATTTACTGGATTTGATGCTTTTAGTAATGATAATTCAAATAAAGAAATAGATAATAATAAAGATAATAATGATAATAAAAATAAAAATGAAAAGAATGAAAATGACAATGAATCAAATAAAAAAGAGGATAATAATTTTATACAAACTGACTTTGGTCATTTTGATACTTTGAATAATATTGTTGATAAAGACAATAAAACCGAAGATAGTTTTGGTGAATTTGATACTTTTACCCCTAATGAAACAAACAATGATCAAAATAATAGTAATAATAATATAAATTTATTAAATTCATTTAATTATATAGATTTTAATATGAATAATAATAATGTTAGTAATGACAATAATAATAATAATAATGATGATGATAATGATAATAATGATGAACAAAATAAAAATGATGATAATAAAATAAATGACGAAATAACTACCAAAACTACAAATAATAATAATAATCATAATGATAATGAATATGCTGATTTTGGTGATTTTGATAGTATTCCTCCAACAGAAGAAAAGAATGATGATTTTGCCAATTTTGGTAACTCTGATACTATTCCTCAAATAGAAGAAAAAAGGGAAGAAAATGATGATGACTTTGCTAATTTTGGTAGTTTCGATCATATTCCTCCAACTGAAGATAAAAAACAAAATAATAATGATAATAATAATAATAATGGATTTGCTAACTTTGGTAGTTTCGAAAGTATCTCTTCAACAGTAGAAGAAAAGAAACAAAATGATCATGATGATGATTTTGCTGACTTTGGTAATTTCGAAAATCTTCCACCAACAGAAGATAAAAAGCAAAGCAATAATAGTAATGATGATTTTGCTGACTTTGGTAATTTCGAAAGTCTTCCACCAACAGAAGATAAAAAGCAAAGCAATAATAGTAATGATGATTTTGCTGACTTTGGTAATTTCGAAAGTCTTCCACCAACAGAAGATAAAAAGCAAAGCAATAATAGTAATGATAACTTTGCTAACTTTGGTAGTTTCGATAGTATTCATTCAAACATGGAAGAAAAGAAACAAAATGATAATAATGATTTCACAAACTTTAGTATTCCTGTAACAAATGAAAATAAAAAAGATAATGACTTTGCTGATTTTGGTAGTTTTGATAATCCAATTTCAGCTACTGAAGAAGGTAAAATCAATGATGATGATAATGATGATGATTTTGGACATTTTGATAGTATACCAATAACAGAAGAAAAGGAAGAAGAAAAAAAAGAAGAAAATAATAATAATGATAATAATAATAATGATAATAATGATAATGATGGATTTGCTGACTTTGGTAGTTTTGATAATGTTCCAATAACAGAAGAAAAGGAAGAAGAAAAGGAAGAAGAAAAAGAAGAAGAAAATAATAATAATAATAATAATAATGATAATGATAATGATAATGATGGATTTGCTGATTTTGGTAGTTTTGATAATGTTCCAATAACAGAAGAAAAGAAAGGTAATAATAATAATGATGATGATAATAATGGATTTGCTGACTTTGGTAGTTTTTCAGAAAAGAAAGAAGATAATAATGATGATGATAATCATGGATTTGCTGACTTTGGTAGTTTCGAGAATACACCAATTACAGAAGATAAGAAAGAAGATAATGATTTTGGAAATTTCGACAGTATTCCAATAAATGATGAGAAAAAAGAAGAAAAAGAAGATAATAATAATGATGATAATAATGATGATAATAATGGATTTGCTGATTTTGGTAGTTTTGATAATGTTCCAATAACAGAAGAAAAGAAAGGTAATGATAATAATGATGATGATAATAATGGATTTGCTGACTTTGGTAGTTTTTCAGAAAAGAAAGAAGATAATAATGTTGATGATAATAATAATGGATTTGCTGACTTTGGTAGTTTTTCAGAAAAGAAAGAAGATAATAATAATGATGATAATAATGGATTTGCTGACTTTGGTAGTTTTTCAGAAAAGAAAGAAGATAATAATAATGATGATAATAATGGATTTGCTGACTTTGGTAGTTTCGAGAATACACCAATTACAGAAGATAAGAAAGAAGATAATAATGATGATGATAATAACGGATTTGCTGACTTTGGTAGTTTCGAGAATACACCAATTACCGAAGATAAGAAAGAAGATAATGACTTTGGAAATTTCGATAATATTCCAATAAATGATGAGAAAAAAGAAGAAAAAGAAGATGGAAAAGAGGAAGAAAATGATAATGATGATAATGATAATGATGAACCACAAAATGAAATAGTAAAAGAAAATAATGATAATGATGATTTCAATACTTTTGATCAAGATAAAATGGTAAAGATAAATGAAACTAAAAACGATGATTTTGATGATTTCGGTAAATTTGATGATGTTAATATTAAAACAAACGATAATGATGATAATCATGATAATCAAACTAATACTATATCGGTTGATACTACTAATAATAATAATAATAATGACTTTGGAGATTTTGATGATTTCAATAATAATACAGGTACTGGTAATAATGAAGATGAATTTGGTGACTTTGGAGATTTTGGTGAATTTGATAATGGAGCCAATACGGCAGGTAATGATGATTTTGGAGATTTTGGAGATTTTGGAGATTTTGATAATGGTAATGACAATTTTGATGCCTTTAATGAAGAATTTAATAATGATAAAACAAATATACCTACAACCACTACTGAAATTGAAAATACATCAACCGTTCCTCAACAACAATCAATAGAAGTTCAACAACCAATATTAACACCAGAATTACAAGACTTTATTAATTCATCAATTATTACAAATATTATTCAATCAGCCTTTGTAAGTTAAAAAGAAATAATAATAATTAAATAAACAATTTAAAAATATTAATATATATATATATATAATAATAATAATAATAATGAAAGTAGTACATATAAAAATAATGATAATAGTAATAATAGTCTATAAAAATAATTATAATAATAGTGATAGTTATAATGATAGTAGTAGTACATATAAAAATAATAATAATAATAATGATAGTTATACCGATAGTAATAGTACATATAAAGATAAATTAATAAATATAATAAATTAGTTATAAAAAATATTTTTTAAGATTATTTTCTATTTTATATTTATTTAAATTAATTAACAAATTTATTATTATTCTTATTCTTATTATTATTTTATATCTAATATTTATTATAATCATAAATAAAAGAATAATAATTCATCATTAGAAACAGAAGCAATAGAAGCATCATTAAATACTATATACCCAGATAATGAATTCTCACTTGATTTTAATGATGTTGAAGATATACAAACCATTCTTAATCAAATTCCACCACAAACAGAAAAAGTTAAAAATGATAATATTGAAAATCCAATTTCTACTGAAGAATCTGAACATTGGTATAAATTATGGAATAAATTTACAGAAGAAAATAATAGTAAAGAAAACGCATTTAATCAATTTAAATGGCAAAATTCACAAATACGTAAACACTATCTTGTTAATTTAGACATACCAATTAATTTAGATGAAGTAAGAAAGAAGAAGAAATATATATATAAATATAAATAAATTTAAATATAAATAATAACTTTTATTTTAATTATCTTTTATATATATATAAATATATATATATATATTAGTTTAAGAATGATAGTTTTGATTCTCGTTCTAGTTCCAAGATAAAGGCTACCTCACCTAAATCTTCAAGATTGAAGTTCTTAAAATTAAAGAAGAATAATCAAGGTGGTAATAAAAAAACAACTGAAAAAGATCGTGAAGTTGATATTGATGATATTAATGAAAAATATGAAAAAGCAAGAGAATTGGCTAATATTGATCCAGGTAATATAATATATATAATATATAATTATATATATATATACTTTTTTATTAATATTAACTATTTATTTATTTATTTATTTATTATTATAATAATAATAATAATAATAATAATAATAATAATAATAATAATAATAATAATAATAATAATAATAATAATAATAATAATAATGATAATGATAATGATAATAATAATAATAATAATGATAATAATAATAATAATAATAATAATAATAATAATAATAATAATAATAATAATAATAATAATAATAATATATAAATAGAATCATTAAAATCAAAATCAAAGAAAGAAATACAAGAATTAATTAAATCAGTTATTGAAGCTACACAAAATTGCAATGAATATTTGAATTACGTATTAGACCAAAAAGAACAACTGAAAATGGGTAAGTTTTTTTTTAAGATAAAATTTATTTATTTATATTTATATAGTTATTTTATTTTATCTATATAATTATCTATATATTGATTTATATAATTGATTTATATATTTTATTTTATTTTTATTTTTTTTTTTTTTATTTTCCTTTTTCAATTAGATGCTGAAATGCATGATAAAATGATTGCCTGTTTAGTACAACATGCCAAACAAAAGCAAATGGCACCAAAAAGTAATAATTAATTATTATTATTATTATTATATATATCACATAATCATATAATTATTTTTTTAATATATTTTATTAAATTTTTATATAATTGTTAAATAATAATAATAATAATAATAATATATTATTTATATTTTTAATTAATAAAATTTATTAGGTTCTAAAGGTTTATCAAATTCATTTATGTCTTCTAGCAAGAAAGGAAGGAAATCATCAAAACACTAGAAAAATAAAAAAACTAAAATAAAAATATATTATAAAAATATAAAAAATTACCGTTATAATTAATAATAGTAGTAGTAGTAGTAGTAATAATAGTAATAATAGAAGAGATAATAATAAAAATAAATTAAAAAAAAAAGAAATAAAATTACAATTAAAATAAAAGAATTACAAAAATAAATAGATATTAAAAAAAAATATTATATACAAATGAACAAACAAACAAATAAATAAAAAAAATAAATATCAAAAATATAAAAAAAAAAAAATAAAATAAAATAAAATTAAAATAAAAATAAACAAATAAATAATAATAAATAAATAACAAGAACTAATATATATATATATATATTTAAGTATAATAATAAATGAAAATTTAATGATGTTTATGAATACATCCTTAAATTACAAATATATATATAAAGAAAAAGAAAAAAGAATAATAAAAATAATAATAAATTTAAAAGGTTCTTAATATATATATCTAGATTTAAAGTAATATATATTAAAAAGAATTTTAATAATTTATAATAAATATTTTTAACAGATACAATTAAAAAAAAAATTAAAAAAAAAAAAGTAACATAAAACAAAAAATATATGTTCTACTTTATATTAATAATAATAATAATAATAATAGCATTTTCTTTTTTATATAATAAAATATTTATAGAAAAAATAATATATATATATATATATAAAATAATTAATAATTATATATTTATATAATGAAAATACAATTAAATAAATGAATAAAATATATATCAAATAATAATAATATAATTAAAATAAAAATTAAACAAAAAAAAATTTTTTCTTTCATATTGATACTAGCTTAAAAAAAGCTAGTATTTTAATTATAAATAATAAAAGAAAAAAAAAAACCTAACATATTTTATTTTTTTATTAATATAAATAAAATATAATTTTTTTTAAAAAATATATATATATATATATATTTTATGATCAGTAGTTAATAGAATATTATTATTAATGTTGCTATTATTACTATTTTATTTCTTTATTATTTTTTTTTCTTTCTTTCTACTTTTCTTATTATTATTTGAATTGTCTGATTAAGAGTTAGTAGGATTATATTTAACTGATTATAATATTTATTTGTTTATTTTTTAATATATAATTTTTTAAAATATTATATTGTACTTATAATAATTTTTAACAGTTTTATTTTAATTGATACTGTTTTCATTTTCAAAAGAAAAAAAAAAATTAAAGAATTAATAACAGAAAAAGAATCTGTAAGAAATAGTTATTAATATACTCTTAAACAATTTTATTTATTTATAATAAAAAAATATATATATATATTTATGAAGTACATAGAGAGTGTATAATATTAATTTAAATGCGTATTGAAATAATAAATTTATTTAAATATTTTTTTTAAAAAAAAAAAAAGAAAAAAAAATAAAAATAAAAAAAAAAAAAAAATAGGATGAGAATGATTATGTTATAATATATGAAAATTTTATTTATTTCAATTTAATTTTTATTATATTTTATTTTTATAATGATTTTAAATATTAAATTAAAAAACTGACATGATTATATTTTAAAGAAAAAATTATTGTTAATAGCTAAATTTTTTTCAAAAAAAAAAAAATTTTTTTTTTTAATTAATAATAATAATATTTTAATTCTGTCTTAAAAAAAAAAAAGAAAAAAAAAGTAAAAAATATATAATTTATTATAAAAATATATTTTTTTTTCTGTGCTTATTATTAAATATATATAATATATTTCTTATAATTTAAAAAAGAAAAAAAAAAAAAGCATTAATTATATAACTTAACTATTTTTTTTTTTTTTTTTTTTTTTTTTTTATTATATTATTATTATTATTATTATTATTATGTTGATAAAATATTATTAGGCTGAATATGATTTATATATAAATATTTGATTTTTATTTTTGTTTTGTTGCTTTATTATTCTTTTGTTTTTGTTATTGTTTTTATTTTATTTTTTTTATTTTATTTTTTTTTTGTGTGTGTGTGTTTATGTTTTTACTTTATTATTATAATTATTGAATTATAATGTTTATTCTAATTTTTTTTTTTTATTTATTTATTTGTTTTATTTTTATTAGAGATTTTTTAATTTTTTTTTTTTATTATAAATAATTATCTATCTATATATAATATATATCTAAATTCTTTGTAAACGAATAGATTGTTCAAGCCATTTTGTTAATTTTGCTTTAATAACAGGGTTAGTTGATAAATGAGCGTGTAAACGTATAATCTTTAATAAATATTCTCTATCTGGGAAAATTTCATATTCTTTTTGAATATTAATTGGTGGTCTACCATATATAGTTAATAAGTGAATAATACCCTTATATTTAGATCCATGTTCTAATAAATCAGTAGAAAGACCCATACCTTGTCCATCAGCATGGAAAAATGAATATAAAATCTATTATATATAATAAAAAATTAATAAATATATTAATTTATAAAGAATAAAAAAAAATTTTTTTCTTTTTTTTTTAAATTATTAAATTATATATATATATATATATATTTATTTATTTATTTACCTTAAAAGCATTATCAATAACAGCTAATTGTCTTGGATTTAACATTTTTCTATCTTTTTCTATTGGTCCAAAAAGTTGTGGTATCATAATATTTTCAATAATAATTAAAACTTCACACCAAATTTTAGTAATGACAATCTTAGCCATTTTTGGTGAAAGACCAAGACACAATGTTTGAAGATTTCTATTTAAATATCTTGTTAATGGAGCTAATGATGTTTCACATTCTAACATTGAAATTGGATCTAAAACATTATGACCTGTAGGAGTTACCATTTCTTTTAATTCAGCTTCAGAATAAAATGGTTTATATAAATCAGCATATTGATCATTTCTTGTATTTGGATTTTGTTTTTTCAATTCTGGTGAATTAGTTTGATTATTTTGATTATTACTTCCACCACCAATAGAGTATTGTCTTTTAATATTGAAAAAGTTTTTACTGAGAGAACTACTTACAGTTTGAGTAGCTTCTTGATCTTTTATCATTTTATAAAGAACAATTCTCATGTATGGTACCATACGGTTTACTATAGCACGAACAAAGTCATCTCTACAACGTTTTAAATGATGAGTAGCTTGTTTTAAATGGAATTCTAAGTTTTCAGAATTACCCATCTTTGTTAAACGAACTAAAACACGACCTTGTGGCTCAAGTTCAACCCACACATCATGAGTTTGATGGTTATTATAAACAGAGGATAAATTAATGGTACCTGTACCACATATTTGATTTTCCATTAAGAAATTAGAATTTTTATTATAAACTTTAATATCAAGTGAAGTTGTTGGACATATACTAACTTGGAATGTTTCATCCCAAATTGGATTTAATGAATCATGAACTACACTAGATTTAGCTACTAAACGTCCTCTATTAAAGTCTGTACTAATAATAATTTCATTATTCTTTTCTTCATCTAAATGTGTTTCACCATTTAAAAGATCATCTGTAGTCATATATTCACCACCTTCAGCATTTTCATGACCTTTATCATTGTTATTACCATTATTAGTATCATTACCATTATTATTACCATTTTCACCTGTTCCATTACCATTGTTATCCAAGTTATTTAAATTTACTGGTATACGAATAACAACATATGGATTACTGAAACCATCATTATTACATGGTGTAAGATTTTCACCACATAATATTTGTAATAAGAAAATACCTGAAACAACTGGATTATTAATATCTTCTAATGATTCTTCATCTGTTATATAGTTTTCAGTAATTAATTCATTAATTTCTCTATAAATATCTGCTAATTTTAATTGTGCAACTTCAATATTACAAAGTTTAGTACATGACTCATTAGAAACAATATAAACTTGATTGTCAGATTTGGATTCTTTTGATGAAGTCTTAATTTCACCTTCTTTAATCAATTCACAATATTGATCAATAACTTTATTAATAGTTTTTGAAAATGTTAATAAGAAACTTTGATATTGGATATGATTATTCCATCTTAAATCTTTAATAAAGTTAAGTTCATTATAAACCATATCGAAAAGTTTAACAATTGATGATGAATGTGGAATATTATATGTAGTATCATTTTGATAATCATCTTCAGCAATAGATTTCTTTACCCATTCAGTAGTTTTTTTATCCAAATCATTTAACCATTTTTGTATGAATGGATAGAAGTATGATTCAATAACTGATTCATTACCTAAAGTTTCACTTGATCTATTAATAAAAATATTTTTTAAAGATGGTATAGTTTTATTATAATAATCCTCTAAATGAAGAAGTTCATTAAAAAGGTTAAATGCTACATCACTATATTGTAATGCTTCTGGTGCTAAATTATAAAAAAAAAAAAAAAAAAAAAAATAAATAAATAAAAATAAAAATAAATAATAAAATATAAAAATAGATTTTATTTAATATATTATATTGTATTATATTATATTATATTATATTATATTATATTATATTATATTATATTATATTATATTATATTATATTATATTATATTATATTATATTATATTATAATTATAATTATAATTATAAAAATATAAATAATTTTTTTTTTTTTTTTTTTTTTTTTTTACCTTGAAGATATTTTTTAATACTAGTAAATTCATTTAAAAATTTTTCAATATAAACTTTTCCTGTCAATTTTGTAATATTAGCTTCTCTTGAAAATGCCTTTTTATAATATTTTTCATTATCTTCTAAATCATTAATAATAAGATTAATTAAATTGATAAAACTAGTTAATTCACATTCAGCTGATTCTTGGAATGGTGTACTTTTAGATTTTAATAAGTCGTATCTTTTATAAGCACAAGTTTTTAATTCAGAACGAATTTCCTGTCTAAAGGTTTCTGGTAAATTATCTTTTGCCTGTCTATAAATTTTATTTTTACTGATCATACGCCATAATAAAATAGCAATTTGAAGAGCACCTTTTGGTTCATTATTATGGAAGAAATCACGATAATAACAAACTTGAGTCTTTTCATAAGAATGCATATCATCTAAAAGGTCAATGAAATGAGGACGCTCATAAGTTGGTAACCATTGAGGTTCCTTAAGACTATTATAAATAATATCATACATTGTCAATAAATTTGAAATAGAGACAACATTCTCACGATAGAGATTATAAATTACTTCCAATCTTAATAAGGTGGCCTCAGCATCACCAATAACCCAAAGTTTTTGAAAAACATTTAATACAGTTTCACCGTCTTGTGATAGGAAAACAGAAGAAAGAGCATGGGTATCCTCATCATGTTCTTTTTCTACTTGATATTTTTTACTATGATTCTTCAATACCACTTTCTCTAAATAATCTTTCTCATAGGTATAACAAGCTTTTAAAAGGTAATAATAAAGGCGTTTATAAGATAATTTACTTCTTAAGAAGTGAAGTTGTACTTGTTCATATTCATATGCAAGACCTTGAGATGGTTGTATTTCACCTTCTTTACCTTCTTGTTTTTCTTCTTCTATCATATCAATTTCAATCTTAATCTTACCACCAACCCATTTCTTTTTCTTATCTTGACTTTGACCTAAATCATACCATTTACTAATATAACCAACATTAACTAATGAAGATATAATTACACCAAGATTAATATTTACAGTTCCTAAAAAGGTAGAATCAGCACCACCTGGTTGTTGAGCACCACTACTACTTTTCCAAAAAGATTTAGAACTCTTTTTTGAATCATATAAATTAATAGTAACATTCTTCGATATATCAGTAATTTCAAGGGATATATGTTGATTAAAAAGAGGGGAATTTGTATTTGGAACTACTTGGGTTTGATAAGTTTCATTATCATAAATTAATTCACAATATGTACTTCTAAGTGTTTTTTCTTTACAAACTAAATCTTTTGCTTCCATAATTTTAAAGTTTACTTTAATAGAAGTACCATCATTAATTAAACTCTGTTTATTTTCTTTTGCTTGTTGAATTTTTCTCTTTTCATTTTCCCATTCTAATGAGAAACGATAGTTAAGAAGAAGTGATAATATATATTCAATAGATCTATTGTCAGCACCTTCTTCCCATTTATAAATACCATCTGATGTATTAAAATCTGACTTTTCAAATGAATTTTGTTTACAATTTTCTAAATAATTTGAAATGGATTGTCTATAATTGTAGGATATTGTCTAAAAATAAAAAATTTAAAAAAAAAATATAAGAAATATGTATTAAAATACAAATACATGAAATTTTAAATATTTATGAACATTATTAAGATGTTTAAAAATAATATAAATTCATAAAGATAAATAATTATATAAATAAAAACAAACAAAAAAAAAAAAAAATATAAAGACATATAATTTATAATTTTATAATATTAATAATAATAAGTATTGATTACTATAGTTATTATTTCTTTTTTAATTATTGAATTATATTACTTACTTGTTCATTAATATCAATTTCCATACTATTATTGACATTAGTGTTATAATTATTTACAGGTGATGTAGGAGATAAAGAAACTGGTGGTGATAAAGGTGAACCAGGTGAATCAATTTTTAAATTTTTCAAATTTGGGGTAAGATATGGTGATGGCGATCCTGGAGCATTCTTAGAATAATTAGAATATACCGTTTGTTGTGATATCCTTCCATAATTTTCATTTATAAGTGTTGAGTTTACACTAGGTAAAGTATCATAATCACTTATATTTGAATGATTTTTTGATTTATTAGAAACAACTTCTGATAAGGATTCAGTATTAGTTGATTTTAATGAACCTCTTCTTTTCTTTTTATTTCTTGATAAAGAAAAATGATGAATTGAATCTGATAATAATTCTACTGGCTTCATTAAAGGAGAGTTAGATATGGAAAAAGCTTTTGATTGATTAATACTATTATTTGGCTTATTTTCAATATCATTTCTCTCCTCTATATTAATATGTTATGAATTAAAACAAAAAAAAAGTTATTTTTTAATATTTATAAAATAATAATTAATTGAATATATAATAATTTATAAAAATAATAAATATTTTATATAAATTTAATAAATTTTGTAATATTTCTAAATAACAATTTTATCAATTCTATTTAAATTTTTTAATCTAATATTTTAATTTTTTTAATCATAAAAAAATTTTAAATAATAATTATCTATTAGTAAATAGATAATTATTATTTCTACTATTAAAACAAATTTTATTATTAAAGTACTTTAATTATAAAATAAATATAAATTCTTTCAACTATTACCTTTTGTTTTACTATTCCGTCCTAAAAAACCTGGCATTTTTCTTTTTTCTTAAATTTTATTTTTTTTATATATGGATATGTATTGAATATATTCTTTTATATTTATATATTTATTATTTTAATAAAAAAATAATTTAAAAGGTTTTTGTAATTATTAAATAATTGAAACTATTAATAAATAAAAAAAAGATAGTGATAGATAGTGATTTAAAAAGTCTAATTTAATAAAATTTATAAAATTAAATTGAATTAAATTAAATATGTCTTTTGCCTAATATATATATAAACAAGAATATATTGACAATATAATAACAATTTAAGGTTAATATTATCTATTATATACTATATTATTTATATATATATAAATCTATTAAATAATTTATTTATTAAAAATCTACAATATATATATTATTTTATTTATTACCTAATTATTTTAGATAGCTTTATGTCTTATTTTTTAAAAAAAAAATAAAAAATACTATTTAAATAAATTATATATAGAATTCTTAAATTATTTTATTCAAATTTTTCCTTTAATTACTTTAATATACAATAATTGAATAAAGAATTATTATTATAATAATATAAATTATTCTTTTTCTTTTATTATATTTAAGTTGTATAGGTTGATTTATTTATTTTTTTATTTTGATTTGTTTAAATTTCTTTTCTTTTAATATTTTATCTTATTGAAATTTAATATGATTATTATTTTTTTTCTTTGATTTTTTGTTTTTATTTTTTTATTTTTATTTTTATTTTTTTTTTTGTTTTAGTTTTTTTTTTTTTAATTTTCTTTATTCTTTTTATTTTTTTTATAAGCTTAAATTATATATTTTTATATTAAGAAAAAGTATAAAATAAATAAAAAAAAAGTTTATTCTAACTGTTTTTCATAGTTGAAAAATATATATTTGCCTTTTTTATTATAATTAAAATAAATTAATTCATTAATTTATGTCGTTTATTATTATTGTTGTTGTTGTTGTTGTTGTTGTTATTATTTGTGTTTGTAGTTTTTGTTTTTGCTTTTGCTTTTAGCTTTCTTTCTTTCTTTCTTTTAAATTTTTATTTACTTTATCTTGATAATAATAAAAATAATAATGAAATATAGATTATAAAAAAATTCAGTCTTTATATATTATTTATTATAAATTGATTTATTGTTTATTATTTCAGTCAAGTCATAATCTTATATTTAATTATTATTTTTATTATTAAAGTCTCTATACAAATAAATAAGAATATATATAAAAAAAAAGAAAAGAAAGAAATGAAGGTAAAATATTTATATCTTTCCTAAAATTCTTTTCTTCTTTCTTTTTTATTATTAACTAAAACTTTTTAAGATTTAAATGTTTTTTATTTTATTTAAAAAAAATTCTATTTTGTATTATAAAAATATTCTTTTATTATTCTATCTACTTATTTTTTTTTTTTTTTAATACATTTACTAGTATTTATTATTTATTTATTCATTGCATATATTTATATATTATATATATATTTAAATATATTAAAATATATTTATATATATTATTTTAATTTTTATTTAATAAAAATTCCCAAATTTTACTTTTTTTTTATTTAGTTATTTTTTTTTTTACTATGATTTATAAGAAATTCCTATATTTTTATTTGACAATATATAAATTAAAAATAAATAATATAATAAATAAATAATAAAGCAATTAATATAAAGAAAAAAACTATAAATAATAAAATAAATAAATAAATAAATAATATAAAATAGTAAAAAATAATAAGTAATAAAATTAATATAGAAACTTACATAAACATTAATAATAAAAAAAAATTATTAATGTTTATGAACTCAACTAATAATGATAAATAAATAATAATAAATAAATAATAAATAATTATTAATAATTAATTAATAAGTATTTTATAAGTAATATTTTAATTAAAAATAATAGTATTTATAATTTCAAAATAATATATAATATAATTTTAAGTATTTTAATTAATTAGTTTTTCTTTTTTTTTTTTTAAAAAAAAAAAGTTTATATATATTATAGAAGTTGTTATTAATTATATAGCATTCATTCTATAGTACCCTAAAAATTATTATATATTAAAAGCTAATTTGGATTTATATGTTTTTAATAAATATTTTAATAAATAATAAAAAATAATATAAAATAATATAAAATAATATAAATATATAATTTTATAAATAATTAATTTTAATAATAATTAAATCTCAATAATTAATTGTCTATTATATACTTTTTGGTTTAAAATTAGCTTGGATTAAAAAAATGGTTTTAAGATATTGTATTGTATTATAATAAAAAGCATTAATAATGAAAGATATTGTATTATAATAAAAAGCATTAATAATGAGAGATATTGTATTATAATAAAAAGCATTAATAATAATGCTGTATATTAAATATTTATTTGTTAAACATAGAATTTATTTATTTTATGTTTAACAAATAAAAAAAAATTATTATTTTGAATCTTTAATAAAACATTTTATTATTGTTTGTTTTTAGTTTTTAAAAACTTAGTTGTAACACAACAACTAAATAATTGTACAAGTTGATTAAATCTAAATCTATATAAAGAAATGAAAAATATATAAAATTAAAAAAAAAAAAAAAAAAAAAAATATAACTGATTAAAATAATCATTAATGATAATAAAGTTATTAAAAATATCATCGTCATTACACTAATATAAATGCTCAATTAATGTAAATAAAAAAATGCCCTTGAGAATTTTGACATATGTATTACTTTTCCTTAAAAAATATTTTTTTCTTTTATTATAGATTTTATTCTTTATTTAAAATATAAATTTAATAATACATTATTTTTATAAATTCTACTTTAATAAATAAGTTATTTAATTATTATATGATATTTTAATAATAAAATATTATATAATAATATATATTTGGAAAAAATTTAGAATGAATTATGCAAATAAAAAATTAAAAAATTAACAGGAAAATAGAAATCAAATGTTATTTTCTATTTCTAATTTTATTTTATTAACTATATTTTAAAAAAAAATATATAATATATAATGATATTGAAGTTGAGCTCTTTCGTTGTAATTCTTTTTTAAATATTGTTATATATTATAATTCATTGAAAGTTTCTTTATTAAATATTCATTTATTTAAATATTTAAAAAAAAAAAAAAAAAAAAAACATAATTAATTAGTTTATATTTAATATATTTATTTAGTTTTATGCAGTTTTAAATTTATTTTTATATATAATTTTTCTAGTTATTTATTGGTAGACCACTTAGAACTAATAAATAATATAAATATATTACAATGTATTTAATAATATATTAAAATTAAATATTTTATTTAAAGCATTTATTAAAATTGTTGTTTTTTTCTTATTTTATTTTTTTTAAAGGTTAATATATATTATAATATATTATAATATATTATTATATTATCCAGATATTGTATTATATTGTTTATTTTATGTATATTAAATATTACAAAATATATTAAAAATAGAATTAGTAAAAAAAATGTTGAAAGAAATTTAAGCTTCAATATATTAAATTAAATTATTTAATTTATTTATATATAATATTCAATATATTATATTTTATAATTAATAATTAAACTATATAATATGTAATATATAAATTATTTATAATAAAAAAAAATACATCAATTACAGTAAAAAGAATTTTGTCACACCAAAGAAAGCCAAAAAAAAATATTAAAACAAATAAATTTATAGAATTTTTAATATACAAATTTAATATAAATAACTTCTATTCTAAGTAATATTAAATAATATATAATAAACAATATAAATCAATTATAAAAAGTTAAAAGTTAAAATAAAACTAATTAAATAAATAATATTATATATAATATAATATATTAAAATATATATGGTAATTTGGGCTTCACAATGTAAGTGGAAAAAATTTATAATTAAATAAATAAAATAAAGTGGCTTAAAGGTTAGTATCATGTGATGTGACAGTGACAAGTAAAATAAATGAATGATAAATAAATATAATAAAATAATATTAAAAGTAAATGTATAAATGATTAATATTTTATTAAATAAAATGAATAATTATTTTTAATTATTTCAATATTTATTATTAAAATTTATTTTTTCATTGAACACTTTATATAAATTTTATCCTTTAGTAATATAAAATACATAAAAAATATCATTAATTAATATTCGGTGGTATAGTTCAAGAAATGTGAATATGGCATAGTTTTTATTATTATTATTATATAGGTTCTTTGTATTACATTAGAGGTTGACTATACATAAATATTACATATTATCTATAATAAATTATTTATTTAAACATATACGATTAAATTTTAATAGTTATTAATTTATTTTTATTTTTTTTTTCTTAAAAAAAATAATTAATACATAAGATTAAAAAAAAAGATTAAAAAAAAAACATAAAGAAAACAATAATTATAATAGATCAAGTTTAATTATCATTAATCATAATATGTGGTTATTTTTAAAATACTAATTAGGATTAATTGCATATATTATAATAATCTTGTTCAAGATAAAAATAAAATAAAATAAAATAAAATAAAATAAAAATAAAAAAAAATAAATATATAACAATAAAGAAACAATAAAGAATATGTAATTTATTACATATTCTTAAAAAAATATATAAAAATATATTACAGTATAAAATATATAGTATTTATTATTTGTTCTTAATAAAATATATATAATACTACAGTATAAAGTACAAAGTATTTATTATTTGTTTTAATATAATATATATTACAACATTAGTGCTAATAAATAATGAAAAAAATTCATTATTATATAAGAAATATTATAACATATATATTATTTTTATTATAATGCTTGTAAATTAATTATAAGATTTTTATGTTTAAAAGATAATATTAAAGGATTAAATTAACTAAAAAAGGTTTTTTATGTTTAAAAGATAATATTAAAAAGGATTAAATTAACTAAAAAGGATAAAATTATAATTTTAATATAAAATAATTAATATTTATAAACTTTTAAACTTTAAAAAAAATTTATTTTTTTAA
This sequence comes from Anaeromyces robustus, assembly GCA_002104895.1. Classification (NCBI taxonomy): domain Eukaryota; kingdom Fungi; phylum Neocallimastigomycota; class Neocallimastigomycetes; order Neocallimastigales; family Neocallimastigaceae; genus Anaeromyces; species Anaeromyces robustus. Next base: position 51,282 of record MCFG01000115.1, on the reverse strand, counting down.
AAAACAATTTGAAAATTAATATATTAATGTTCAATATATAAATTTAATTTTTCAAAAAAAGGAGATAATGTAATGTAATGTAATTATTAAAATGTATTAATGTTTTTATGGCTATAGCAATATTAATAGGAATTGCCTTCTTTTTATAATTAAGTTATCATATTATTAATTAACTATATTATTATCTTATTATCTATAATTTTATTATTTTATAATTTTATAATAAAGTTAAATATTGTGGATAAAAAAAAAAAGAAAAGACGGAAAAACTAAAATAAATGTATTATTAGAATAATATTTAAATACAAAATACTAGAATAATAAATATAAAATCAATATTATCTTAATAACATAAATATCTAATAATAACAGTTTCATAATATTAATTACATAATAAAAAGCTTAAGAAATTATTTATTATTTTTTATATTTTTATGGAATAAAATGTTATTAATTCATTCGTTTTTTAATCTATAATATTATAATTTTTTGTGTAATTTTTTTACTATTTTGATAATAAATAAGTAAAATAATAAATAATATACTAAATAAATGATATATAAAAATAAATGAATAAATATTAAAATTTTATTAATTAAAATTTTAATTAATAAAATTTAAATAATATAATAGAGATATAAAATAAAAAAAATCATCATGTATTTAAAATGTATTAAAATATATTTAAAATGTATTTAAAATGTATTTAAAATGTATTAATAAAGTTTTATTAAAAAAAAAAAAATAAAATAAAAAATGAAAAATAAACATATCTGCTATATTAAAATAATTTATTATTAAATCTTTAAAAATATCATATTTTATATTAATTACGATAAATATAAATAATATAATATATAATTTATTATAATATATTATTAAATATAAATTATATTAAAAAAAAAAAAAAAAAAAAAACAAAGTAAAATAAATTATTAATAATTAATAATAATAATAATAATAATAATAATAATAATAATAATAATAATAATAATAATAATAATTATAAATAATAAATAATAATAATAATTAATAATAATAATAATAATAATAATAATTATAAATAATAAATAATAATAATAATTAATAATAATAATAATAATAATAATAATAATAATAATAATAATAATAATAATAATAATAATAATAATATTTTTAATTATTTTGTTTTAATTTCATTTTTAAAAAAGCTTTTTTTTTTTTTACTTTTTATTTTTGAATAAATAAATTTATGTCTATTATAAACAATTTTGATGAAATTATTTTATATTAAATTAATAAATACTAGACTTTATGTAGATGTATTTTTTAAATATTATAATTATATAATATATATAAAACAATTAACACTATAATATTAAAAAAAAGTTCAATATATATTAAACGCAAAAAGGCAAAAATCAATTTTATATATTTTTAAGAAGCACTCAAAAAAGATATATATATAAATAATAATTTTATTTTTGTTAAAGGGATTGTACTTTTACTTATAAATCGTTTAAATATCAATTTTATTAAACCAGTAAAGTTATTGATATATTCATGAATTTCTTTTATTTCAAATCATTCTCTTTCAGTAATAACACCAAATATTTTTTGTAAATAGTAAGAAAAAGATAGGCAGAAAATATTTATTACTCCTATCTTTTTTTATGAATCAACAAAAATATAATAATTAATAGTTAAAATAAATGATAATTATCGCAGAAATCTTATATAAAGAAAATCTATTAATAATTTGAGATGAATAAAAAATAATAAAAAGTAGATTCAAAAATTTATAATATCATTAATATATTTTTATTTTTTTAAAAAAAAAATACTCTTTTTATACAAGAAAATAATATACTTTTATATATAAAAACCCAATATTTGTTTCATATTAATTATTATACATAAAATGTCGATTGAATATAAATTTATTATTATTTTTTAAATTTTATTTAATAAATTTCACTTTTGTAAACTATTTATTTAATAGAAAAAAGAAAATATATATATATACATATATGCTAGCAATTAAAAAAAAATAGATAATTAATTGTAGTTTTATTATCATATCTTATATTATTTTATTAATAATATTAAATTTTATATTTTTTTTTGTAATAACAATAATAGCATACGATATATTTATTTAAGTAATAATTTTATATAGTTTTTTTTTATTCCTTTTTTTTTTATAATTTTAATTTATTTCACTTTATAATTTATTTCACTTATAAAACAATAAAATAATTAAAATATAGGTTAAATGTTAGTTTATTTCAAATATTCGACTTGAGAATAATATAAAAAAAATTAATCAAATAATCATATTGATATAATAATAATAATAATAACAATAATAATATTAATAATTATTAAAAAAAATGAAATTGAGAATTGTCATAGATAAAGACAGTAGTGAAGGAATATCACTACCGTGCGATGCTTTTTCAGATGTGAAAATAACACCTCAAGATTTATTATTTAATGTCAATATAAAAATTCCAGATTATATGCAAAAAGATTTCTTGGCGTCCCTTTTTTATAATTGTAATAATTTAGATAAACGTAATTATGCATTTCAAAAGTTAATTATTGAAAATGATTCATCTTTTTGGAGATCTTCTATAGTAAATGAGTGTATTTTTGATTTAGATGAAAAGAAATTAAAATGTCAATTTATTGATAGTACAGAAATGGAATGGGATATGCCTAAATATTGTCAAATAAAACTTCAAACTATAATTAAAAAATTAAAACGGGGGAAGAGAAAAATTAGTTCAGAAAAGAAGAAATTAGTTGAAAAAGAAGCAAAAAAGGCTAATATGATAAAGGAAACAGCTCAAAATTCGAATAATGAAAATCAAAAATCTAAAAAAATGTTTAGTAATTTTTCATTTTCTTTTTTTCCATTTACTTCATCGTCATCTACAGCAAATAATTTCCATAATAAATCAAGCAAAGATCATAGTCATTATAATATAAATAATAATATAAATAATAATAAAGCGAATGATAATGATACCATTGTAAAGAACAACATTAAAGAAATGATTCTACGAAAAATGTATGAATTTTTAAAATTGAAATTAAAATCAGAATTAATTGATATATATACTCGTTATGTACAACATGAATATTTGAATGAAGTATTACCACAAAATTATTATATCTGGCTTACAAATAGTTATATTCATCGATATGAACAACATATTCTTGATACTGAAAGTATGATGAAGGTTCAGATTTATGGTATGGAAGTATTAAATGATGCTTTGAAAAAAATGCGTCGACAATTTGTTACTCATTTTATAGAAATAAATCATGATAAAGAATTATATGAAAGTTTAGAAGTTCGTCTACAAGATATTAATTCTTTAATTATTGATAAAAAAACAAAATCATCTGGTCATGAATCCTCAAAAAAGTTAGGCATTCTTAAATTCTTTAAAAGAAGTGGTCAAAAACATAAAGAAGAAAGTAAAGAAATTCGTGAAGTAAAACGTCTAAAAACAGAAATGAAACAGATTCAATTTATGATGTCATCATTAAAACTTGCAACAGATCCTTCTAAACGAATTTTACAATCAAAAGCAATCATTCGTGATCAATCTATTTTACCAGTAGTGGAAGAAAATAATACCGTATTTAATGATGTACCGATCTCTAATTCAGATTCTAAATTTGATTCTAATTTAGATTCTAATTCAGATTCTAATTCAGATTTTTCTTTAATGGAAGATATTGATACAAATTTAAATTCAAATTCAAATTCAAATCTTAATATTAATATAAATGCTAATACTAATACGATTATTAGTAATAATTATAATAATAATAATTATGAACAAACATCAAAATTACCACCTAAAAAGCAAAGAGCATTAAAATATAAGGGAATAGATGAATTTTGTTATAAATTAATGATGAATGATTTAAATATTGAAGAAGATTTAATATTAAAATATCTTGCAATTAAAAATCATTTTAACGAAAATAATGATTTAAAATATGATGCTTTTGCCTCTCCTGAAGATACCACCTTAATGGGTGATCCATTAAGTACCATTGGAACAGATACAATGATTTCTTCTACTACTCCTATGGATGATAAGAAGAAAAAATATTTGGATTATCGTAAAATGATTGCCAATCTTCCACAACCAAAATTTATTCTTTTACACTTTTTATACCCACCTTTCTTAGATAATATGAAAAAAGGAATTTTAAATGATATACATGATCTTAAGGATGAACTTTTAGATCAATTAATTCATAGTTTAATAAATCTTCAAAATTCGGAAAATGATGTTACATTTTCAACAACTTCTAATACCACAACTACTAACAAATCAAATAAAAAAGTTACTTTTGAAATTATTAAAACAATGGAACATCTTTTACAACAAAAAGGATTTATTGATTTTTTATTTAAAGAAATATTTCGTCCTACATCTAAGTTTTCTTTTAACTCGAAAACTGAAAATGAAACAAAAGATAATCATGGAAAGAATTCAAATATAGAAACTCTGTCTTCATCAGAAACAATAATGATGGAAACAGATGAAAATAATTTAGATACTTCAGCTCAAACTATAATCAATAATGCTAATGATATGGATTCCGAACATAGTTCACGCCATAGTCATAATCAAGCCTCGCCAAGTGAAAGTTTAAATCAATTCCCATTACAGGCTCCATTAATTTCTTCTCCAAATGATCAACTCATGGTTTCGGAGAAAATACTACCAGCTACGCCTACACTTTTATCTACAGTTTCTTCTTTTATAACTACAACAGAAACTACAGCAGAAGAAACATTAACTCAAATTAGTAATAATACATGTCATAGTCATGGTTCACCTTATATGAAAGATAATTATAGTATTAGTCCGAATAAAGGAAGTAATTTGACAAAAATTTTAAACACTGTTCATATTGAAGATGACTTAACTGGTGATAACAAAACTAATGATCAAAATACAAATTTAGAAAAAAATATATCGGAAAATCAAATTCAAGAAAATAAATATGAAAATATAATTAAAAATGAAGATAAAAAAGAAAACGAAGAGGAAAATGGAATAATAAATAATAATAATAAGAATGAATATAAATATGAAAATATATATAATAATAACAGTGAAAATAAATATGAAAATCAAAGTCAAATTATAAATAATAGTAATAAAAATAATAATATCATTGAAAATGATAATAGTAATGGTAATATAAATATTAATGAAAATAATAATATTGAAGTTGATAGTGAAAATGACAATGAAAATGAAAATGAAATTGAAATTGAAAATGAAAATGAAAATGAAAATGAAAATGAAAATGAAAATGTAAATGTAAATGAAAATAAAAATGCAAATGAGAATGAGAATGAGAATGAAAATGAAAATGAAAATGAAAATGAAAATAAAAATGCAAATGATGATGAAAATAAAAATAATAATGAGAATGAACGTGAACTTGAATATGAAAATAAAAATGAAATTGATAATGATATAGATGATGAAAATGATACTGTAAAAATGCTAATTGATGATAAAAAGAAAAATCAAGAAGAAAATGTTAGAATGAATAATTCAATAAAAGGAACATTTAACGAAAATATTTTAAATTTGTTAAGAATAGAGGATAAAGATACCAGTATGGAAACTGTATTAACTGATAATGAATATTATGAAATTTATAAAAAATTAGATCCAATTATTAAATTAGTTATCGATGATGTTGTTGAAATGTTAAAACAAAAACTTAAAGCTTATAATGAAACTTATGTCACTATATGTACAGTTCAAGAAAAGAATCAAGAATTAGTAATGGAAATTAATGAATCTAAAAATATACCATCTACTTTTGATTCTCAAGAACAAGTATTAAATAAACTTCATATTTCAACTAATACAAATAACATAGAATCTAACAGCAATACAAATAATAATTTATCTTTGTCACCTATGAGTACTAATACAGTAACACCAATTTCACCATCATCCAATATTAAAACAAATTCTAATATTAGTATGAATAGTAATACAAATGTTAATGTTAATGTTAATCTAAATGTCAATATTAATGTTAATGCTAACAACAATAATGGAAATAATATGGAAAAAGAGAAACAATATGAAAATGCTGTTAAAAATATTAATGAAAATGAAAATGCTGTTAAAAATACTAATGAAAATGATAGTAATATTGGTTTAGTTGGAGTAGAAGGTGAAAATGAAATGAAAGGCGAAGTAAGCGGTAAAGAAGAATTAGATCATACAAAAAAACCAGAAAGTACACTTTCACGTTTAATTACTACTTCATCAACGCTTTTAGATACTTCACAATCTTCAGTTAGTGATTCTCTAAAAATTTTTTCTAATCGTATTGATGGTATGACTAATGAGATTAATAAAAAAATGGAATATGATTATCATCAACAAAAATTTTCTTCTTATATGTTGTTTTCTTCCTATGAAGAAATAAAACATTTAACTAAAGAATTTTTCGCAAATCTAACTTCTGAAAAAAATAAAGAATTTAGTATTACAGATTTTGAATTTACTTCATCCTATCTTCATTTAGTAGCTACTTTAAATGTTATTAAATATCAAATTGAAGATCTTTTTAATAAAAATATTAATTTAATGTTAGAACATGAAAATTGGAGAAATGAACGTGAAAAAATTTTATCTAGTATACAAGAACGTTCCATTCAAGAAAATGATGCTATTCAAGAACGTAGAAGACGTAATAATCGTATACAAACCTATTTATTTAAACAATATCAACTTCGTCAACAGTATTATGCTCAACAACTTAAAAATAAACAAGAATATTATGATAAACAACAACTATACCTTTTAAAACAAAATAAACAAATAGAATTAATGAAAAAATATGAAAATGAAAAGGAAAAACAACAACAAAAGGCAAAACTTGAGAGTATCAAAAATGAAAATGAAAATGAAAATGAAAATAAAAATAAAGATGAAAATGACAATAACAATGAAAATAAAAATGAAAATGAAAATGAAAATGAAAATAAAAATAATATTAGTGATGATAATATCAATGTTGACGTAAATGAAATTGAAAATACTGAATCACTTACTGAAGAAAATACACCATCTTCAAATATACAATTTAAGACAGAATCCATGGATACAGAAATGAACGAAATAGAAAAAGATGAAACAATACCAGAAAATGAAGAGGAAAAAGAAAAAGAAAAAAGTGAATTTGATAAAATCTTTGGAGATGATGCAATTGAAGAAGATGATGAAATCATTGAAAAAATATTAGAAAATAGTCATTCAAATAATTCATCATCAACATCATCTAATTCTTCTTCTACGGATATCTCGGTGAAAAATAATAATAGTTTATCTAATGTAAATAAACCTAAATTACCTTCACGTTCTTCTTCTATGAAATTCCATTTTGCATTTAAAAATATTAATAACAACAATAACAACAATAGCAATAATAATATTATTAATAATGATAATAATAATGTAAATAAAATACCAATTATATATAGTAGAACTAATCCATTCTTTTCATCATCTTCTTCAAATTTAAATTTAAATTTAAATTCGAATACTTCAACTTTTAACCCATTTTTGAAACAAACATCATCACAATCAAAGTCTGATATTCAATCTTTTCAACAACAACAACAATCACCTGAACAACAACAACCTCAACAACAGCAACCAAATGTACCAAAAAGAGTTAAACGTCTTTCTTTAGATTTAGAATCAAGAATTGCAAAAGAAACTTATTTCCAACAAGAATTTTCTTCAAAAAATTCATCCTCATCTTTACCTTTCAGTAATTATTCTTTATTTGGACAACAAATAATAAATTCATCATCAGATAATATTAGTAATAATTATGATAACTATCATCGTTCTTCTTCTCCTAATAATAATAATAATAATAATAATAATAATAATGAAGTTAATAATAATGATAAAAATATTAACAATGATAATAATAACAGTAATAATATTTCATATAATTCATCAAGTATAAATATACCTTTTAATAATAAAAATAATTTACAAGAACCTCTTTATTCATCTAGTCTTCGTATTCCACGTAGTAGTTCATTTACAGCATCTGATAATATTCGTAAATTACGTCGTCTTTCTTGGAATGGTAATACGAATAGTAATCATTATACCCCAAAATCTACTTTAGAATTTAATCAAAATCTTAAACGTATGAATGAAATGAATGATTATCTTACTGAACGTTTTACATCTGTTCTTTTGAAGAAAGATTCAATTGAAGATATTGTAAAAAGATATCAAAAAGATGAAATAATAGAAGAAAAAGAAAAATGGGAAAATGAAAATGAAAATGAAAATGAAAATGAAAATGAAAATGAAAATGAAAATGATATTAATATTGAAATTGAAAGTAATGATAGAATTAAAAATGAAAATGAATTTAAACATGAAACAAATAATGATAATGATAAAGATAAATTTAATACTTCTCCTTCATTTTTTATAAATAATAAAAATGAAAAAAGTAATTTATTTATGTCATCTATTAATTCATCCAATAATTTAAATTCAATGGATATAGATGAACAACAACAACAACAACAACAACAACAACCAAAATCACCAACTTTAAGTATAATATCTACTTCATCATCTTCATCTACTTCATCTTCATCTTCATCATCATCTTCTTCTTCAATTTCATCTAAACCAAGTACATCATTGAAATTTAAATATTCCTTTAATTCACCCAATTCATTTTCTAGTAGTACTTTTGCACCTTCTACACCTACCACACCTTCTTTTGATAATTTTGGTTATACCTATCAAAAGAATAATGGTAGTCAAAATAGTATTAATTATAGTCATAGTTATCCAAAAAATATTTCTACTTCTTCACCATCACCATCACCTAAATATGGTGGTTATTCTGTTAATTCACGAAATTATAAAAAAAAGCAAGAGAATACCAAAAAAATATTAAGATATCGTAAATCAAAAAAAACTAGAATATAGTATTATATTAATAAGTAATTATCATAAAATAAATTCATAATCTCATAATATAAAAAAAAAAAAAAAAATAAAAAATAAAAAAATATATTTATAATACATATATATATATTTTTAAATGGAAATATATATATATGTATTATAATATATAGATGAACATTTATTACATTTAATATAAACATGTATAAACAATTACATATCATTTATTTATCAAGAAAAGAAAAAACAAAAAAGATAAAAAAAAAAAAAAAAAAAAAAGATAACATATATAACTTATTTAATATATATATATTACAGCATGATATATATATGTATTCGCATATTAAACATCATTTATAATAAATTTATAATAATTTATAAATAATAATAATAATAAATATAAAAATAAAAATAAAAATAAAAATAAAAAACTTTTTATATTTATATTTAACATATTTTATTATGTATAAATTAAATAAAAATATTAACATATATACTTTAAAAAAAAAATTTTTTTTTTATATATATTATAGAAATATATATAAATATTGTTATTTATTTTAAATTTTTTTGGTGTTATATCATTTAATATATAATTTTTATAATAAAAAAAAAAAAAAAAAAAAAAAAATTAATAATATGACATAAAAGTAATTATAACATGAAGTAATTTATAATAATAATTAAGAGTAATAATAATTGTAATAGTACTAATAATGATAATAGTAATAGTAATAGTAATAGTAATAGTAATAGTAATAGTAATAGTAATAGTAATAGTAATAGTAATAGTAATAGTAATAGTAATAGTAATAGTAGTAGTAATAGTAATAGTAATAGTAATAGTAATAGTAATAGTAATAGTAATAGTAATAGTAGTAATAGTAATAATAGTAATAGTAACAGTAATAGTAAAAGTAGTAGTAAAAGTAAAAGTAAAAGTAAAAGTAAAATTAAAATTAAAAGTAAATAATAATAATAAATTAAAACTTTTTTTATAACAGATTGATATAAATTTTCAATAATATGAAGTTTTTTTGTTTTTTTTTTACAATAATTATACCAAATTTTACAGATAAAAAGAAAAAAAAATACAATCGAAAAAAAAAAAAATTCTTTAAATTTTTGAGTTATAATTTTAATTTATTTATAAAAGATTTAAATATTTATTTATTTAAATATTTATTTATTTATTTATTAATTAATATTATTTTTTGCATTTTTTTTTTATAAAAAAAAAAAAATGCTATTATTATTTATTTCATAATATTTAAACTTTTTATTTTTTTTTTTTTATTTTATTATTTTTTATTCTACTCTATTTATTTATTTATTATTATTTTTTTTTTATTTTTTTTTTTTATTTTTATTGTTTTATTTTATTGTTATATTTTATTTTATTTTATTGTATTCTTTATATTTTTATTAATTTTGGAATTTGATTTCATTTCTTTAGATAAGTAATCGTTGTTATTATTTTTAATTTGAAGAATTTTCAAAACTTTTAAAAATAATAATATTAAAAAAAAAAAAAAAAAAAAGCTAAAGATATGAAATATTATTCATACTTTTTCTTTTTTTTTTTTTTTTTTTTTTTTTTTTTTTTATTTTTATTTTTATTTTTTTTTTTTCTTTTTTCTTATTTTTTCTCTTTTTTATTTTTTTATTATTATTTATTAATAGTAGAATATATATTTTATTTTTAATTTTTTTTTTAATTTTTTTTTTGTATTGTATTTTATTTTGTTATATTTTTGAAATTTTTGTTTTTCATCTTTTTCTTTATTTCTTTCTTTCTCTTTTCTTTCTTTCTTTCTTTCTTTATTTTATTTTATTTTATTTTATTCTATTTATTTTTATGTAAATCTTCTATAATTGTATTTATATAAATAATAATATTTGATAATAATGGTATTGTCATTAATATTTTTATATATTATAATAATACGATTGAATTTTTTTTTTATAAATAAATAATTATGTTAAAAAAAATAAATTATATTATTTTTAAATAAATAATTATATATAATTAATGTTGATTAAAATATGTGCATAAATAAACTACTGATTTTAATAATATTTTTTTTTTCCTTATTATATCTATTTGTTAATTGTGTTAGAATCTATGTGTATATATATATATATATTTAATTAAGTAATACTGAAAAAATATTATTCTATTTTTTTATAATTGTTTAACTATTGTGCTGGTATGGGATGGATTATATATATATATAAAGAAATATGGAATGAAAAATTTATGAATTCATGGAACTTCAACATTGAAAAGTTTACCAATTCCAAATGAACCAGCCATAGCAATAATACCTCCAATTAAAACTCTCATTGAAGCCTTTTATTATTATAATTTATTATTTGAATATTAAAATATATTAGATATATTCAATATTCAAATTATATATTGTTAATTATAAATAGTTAAAATAATAATAATATATTTATATATTTACCTTAAAAACTGGGGCACCACCTAATACAGCACCAATAGTACCAAAAAGATATAATAACACCATAGATACAACAACTAAAACAGTTAATTTTAAATTAAAATCTTCAATAAATGAACAAGCTATTATTACAAGATATATGGATAAATGAATGAATGAATATATAATATATAAAAAAATTAAGAGTTAATGTATTATAATATTATATATATATTTAATAGTTAATATATTATAATATATTATATAGATATTTATTTATCATTTAAATAGCTTACATAAAAATGGAATAATGCCACCCGAAAAGAAAGTCAAAGCTGAAACTAATGCAGCTTGTAATGGATTGGCTAATGCATTTACATTTATACCAAGTTCATCTCTTGCATGAATTTTTACAACTTCTTCAATATTATCAGTAGTTAATTGTTGAGCAACTTCGGTAGCTAATTCCGGTGTTAAACCTTTTTCAATATAAATATTACGTAACTCCTCAAGTTCTTTTTGTCTATGCTATTATTATTTTTTATTGTTAATATATAATAATATAATATATATAATCATATATATTATTATAATTCAATATATATATAATACTTACTAATGGACCTTTAAGGTGTTCTTCACGTTCTTTCGCTAAGTCAGCTTTTTCAGCATCCTTTTGAGAAGATACAGAAACATATTCTCCTACATATTTAAGTATAATAAAATAATTATTATTACTATTTATAAATTACATTTTATAATGAAAATGTAATTTTCTTTATATATTATTTGCATTAAACATTTTCTATTTTTTTTTTTTTTAAAAAAATTTCATTTTTTTTTTTTGATAATTAATTATTTTAATGTTCTACTTTATTCTATACTATTTTTAATTTATAATAATATATTGTCTTATTTCAAATTAGGGTATTAAATTACCCCGCAAAAAAATTTTTTTTCTATATTTATTTTCATAAAGGTATATTATTATACTTTATATTTATAATAAAAAAAAACTCTATTATTAATATTTTATAATACTTACCACATGCCATAGATAATGAACCAGCAACTAAAGCAGCTACACCAGCAATAAACATAGCACTACTTTGACTACTACCACCACCAACACCAAGCATTGTTGAAGAAGTAGAAACAAGACCATCATTTAAACCAAGAACAGCTGCTCTTAACCATGGTGCTCTTTGACTATTTTTTTTTTTTTTTTGTTAATATATAATATAAATATTAATTATTAATAATATAATCAATATTCATAGGACAAAAATATTTATAATAATAATAATAATTAATAAGAAAAAAAAAAAGCAATCAAAAAATTATATAAAATTAAGATTTCATTATAAAATTTCAAATTTCTAAAAATGAACATAATTTAAAAACTATATAAAAAAATTTTAATATAAAACATTTTTATATATATATTGCGAAAAGATTTATAAAAAAAATTGTATATCTTACCTATAATGTATATGACCGAAAGAAGGCATAGCAACATAACTTTCTAATAATGGTTGCTCCAAACTATTGTTAGAACTAGCAAAAGTATCATAGTTACTATTATCTTTTTCTAATAATTTACTTGACGTTGAGGGTGTATTATCGTCAACATTATTTATAATATAACTATCATTTTTTTTTACTGGATCTCTCATTTTTATTTTTTTTTAATTTATTCAATTATTAATTATATATGTTCTTTTATATACAATATTATATATATATTTTAATTAAATAAATTTATATGCTCTTTTTTTTTAAAAAAAAAAATGAAACCGTGATTTGAAATTCGTTTTTTTTTATTTTTTTTATTTTTTTTATTTTTTAATTAATTTAATTTCAAAGTTTAGATATAAAAGAAAGAACAAAAAAAGAAAAGTAATCTCTAATTTATTTTTGAAATCCTTATTATATATAATTATAAAATTTTAATTTACTACATTATATTCATAAAAAAGATATTGAATATAAAAGAGAAAAAAAAATTGAATTTTTTGTTAGTATTATTTTTTAAAAAAAAATTTTTTAATAATTCTGTTATAAACTTTAATAATTATAAAATTTACTACTTTGGTTATTATATAATATTATTTCATAAACAGAAAATATCTTATATATTTAAATATGTTTATATATAAGATATTAAAATATTTTATATATATAAGTTATTTATTTATTTATTTATTTATTTATTTATTTATTTATTTATTTATTTATTTATTTATTTATTTATTTATTTATTTATTTATTTATTTATTTATTTATTTATTTATTTATTTATTTATTTATTTATTATTTGATATATAATATATTATAAATTTTATTTATTAATAAAAAATAAAAAAGTAATGAAAAAAACACCCAATCATATTAATAAGTATGGAATTTTTAACCATAGTTTTTTAATTCACTTAATTAATATATAATTAATGTGGAGTAAATATAATTTTTTTGTGGAGAAATAACTTTATTTTTTATAATCATCATTATTTATTATTAAATAATTTCAATATTTTTTTATTAGACTTTTTTATTATAATAATAAATCCAAGATTATCATGTTATATTTAAAAAACTAAAAATTTCTTTTTATCATGTAACACCCCACCATATATGATAAAAAAGAACAAAAATCTTTTTATATTTTTTATTTATTTAAAAGATTGAAAATTAATAATTTTAAACAATAAAATATTTTTAATATGTTTAATATTTTATATAATAATTCATAATTAAAAGAAAAGTAGAAACTATTATCTTTTTTATTATTTATGTACTTGTGTATTAATATTTTTTATTTTTTTAAAAAAATATTATGTATGAAATATTTTAAAGATATTATTTATTTTATCAATTTATTTTTATTTTTTTTTTCTTTTACTTTCATTTAATTGATATAATAAATAAAATAAAATAAAATAAAATAAAATAAAATAAAATAAAATAAAATAAAATAAAATAAAATAAAATAAAATAAAATAAAATAAAATAAAATAAAATAAAATAAAATAAAATAAAATAAAATAAAATAAAATAAAATAAAATAAAAATATTTGAATGTGTGTTAATATTTGTTTATATTTATATTTATGTATATTTTATTTTATTTTGTTTATTATATTGTATTTTAAAGTCTGCTTGATTTTTGTCTGGTTATTAACACACAAGATCTATAAATTCGATACAACGAAATTGACAGTTTTCCAATTAAAAAATTATAACATATTTTTACGTTAGTATTTGCTTTGTAATTCACTTCAAGGATTGATGAACATAATAATTATTGTAGAAAAAAACTAACCCATACTTGTAATACATAAAATGTAAAAATGTCGATCGATGTCGACGTCCAATCAGTTGGACAGAGACATAAGCACTACATTCTCTATGTTATAAGACATGGAAAGTCTATAAAAAAATGAATTATTTCAGAAGAAAAGTATGGGTGGTAAAGTTTATAATATAATTTTTTTATTTTTTTATAATTTATATATTTATATAAATTCATTAAGTACAAAATTATTTATTATTTATTATTATTATTATTTTATATCATAATGATAAATAATAATAATAATAATAAAATAAAAATAAAAATAAAAATAAAAATAAAAATAAAAATAAATAAATAAATAAATAAAAAATAAATAAATAAATAAATAAATAAATAAATAAATAAATAAATAATAATAACAATAATAATAATAATAATAATAATAATAATAATAATTATCAAATTCGAATATTTTGAAGAATAGCTATTTAACAAGTAATAATAAAAAAATTATAGAATATTATAGAATATAAAAAATAATAGATATTACTTATTATATAATATTATATAATAAAGGATAAATCATTTTTCCAAAGTTCATTAAAATGAAAAAAAAATCAAAATACAAATATTATCATTATTATTATAAGTATAAATGTAACATACACTATATCGTAAATATTATAATAAAAAAGATTAATACTAAATACATTTAAAAAATAAATTTTTATATTTATATTATTTATTTTTATTATAAATTTTCTTATTTAAATAAAAATTTAATAATATTATTATATTGTTAATTTGCATTTTTATTTTTATTTTTCGTTTTTTTTTTTTTTGTTTTTTTTTTATCAATACTATTAAAAAGAAATTATTTAAATTTTCTTTTTTTATAGTTTTTACTTTTTTTTTTATCTCATTTTATAAAAAAAAAAGTAATTAATATACTAAACATTGGTTATTGCTTTTAATTAAATTTGAAGAATTTCGATTTATAAATTAAATTCTCGAATTAATTTAAGCAAAAGTAGAACCACCGTAACCAGTGTCTTCGGCTGGAAGATCAATGAAATGGATGTAACCTCTTCTAGAATCTAATCCAATAGCATCACCGAGGTATTTGAAGACAGCCTATTTATATTTATTTATTTTTTTTTTAAAGTTAAAATAGATTTTAGTATTCCTATTATTACTATTATTATTATTATTAAAAAATTTTTTCTAAATTAAATATTTACAGCAGAAGTCTTCTTGTTGGTTCTGCCATCAATACATCCTAAGGAACCTAAGGTAACTAAAGCAGCAGTATCGGTTGTACCACCGAAACTCATAGCAACTATAAAAATATATAATAATTTTTTAATTAATTATTTCGAATATTTATAATTTTCAATAATTTTTATTGTTAACATATAAATAATTATTATTAATACATACCGTTATCAATGATACAAACATCAACGTATGATTCTGGCTTACCAAGACATTTGGCAACAAGGGAAGAAACTTCCTTTAAAGCACTGTTCTTGTCCTTGAAAGTAGCGTTGGTCTATAAATAAAATATTTATTAATAAGTAAATATTATTGATTAGATAAAATCATTTATAATCCGAACATTTATTTAAAAACAATAAATAAATAAATAAATAAATAACAAGTAAATATTTGAATATAGATTTTTACTCTGATTTCAATGAATGGCTTTTAAGTAATAAATATCATATGTAAAAAAAAAAATGTTAGCTTTTATCATAAGTAATAGTTCAATTATATTTATTATATTTATATATATATATATTTTTTTTTTTTTCAATATTTACCATGTTGATTTAATATTGTTTTTTAATATTAAGAGTTAAAGAAAAAACAAACAAAAATAGAGAACTTATATTATATAGTTATTACATTAACTTCTTAGTATTACATTACGTACAGCATTTAATTACAATGATATATTTCTAGCTATTTTAGTGGTTCATATAGATTGATTAAATACAAATAATTTCCATTCTTATTAATTAATTAATTAATTAATTTCCATTCTTATTAATAATTTAATATAAAGTTTAGATTAGTTTTTAATATCAACAGGATAGAACTGTTATTAAACTATGCAATGTTTTAGTTTAATAAAAATTGAATAAAGAATAGTTTTATATATTTTATTTCATTTTATTCGATAAAGTAAAATAATAATATATAAGTTTATATTAGTATCAACATATAAAAAAAGATGCATTTTCATATACCTCAAATAAAATTATTTAGTATTATTTCTTTTTATTAGTTTATACTTAATAATTAAATATGGATGATTCAATTTCAATAATTAAATATTTGTAATACAATTAACTCGTATATTAATTTTTATTAATTTTTATAATTTTTTTTTAATTTTAATTTATTATTTTTTAATTTTTAATATATTATAAACTAAATTATTTTTTATTATTTGAAAAATTTTGTACTTTTATAATTAAAAAATAACATATAAAAATATTAATATAAAATACTAATATAAGTATTTTTTATATATGACCTGTAGGATATTTAAAATATATAAAAATATTTAATAATAAAGTAGTATTGAATAATATATATCATTGTAACAATTTGTAACAATTAAGAATATATATAAACATATTAGTTGGATTTCAAGAAGATATTTAATTCTAAATATGTATTATAGATAAATGTAAAGAGAAAAAAAAAATAAAGAAAAATATATATATATTAAAACAATAATTAATGTATAAGATTCATAATAATAAGCAAATCCAAAAATATAATTTTATACCTTTAAATTAATAAATTCTTTTAATTAATGTAATTTTTTTAATTATTAATTTTGTTTATTAATGATAATAATAATATTAATAATAATAATAATAATAATAATAATAGTAATGATAATAAAAGTATAATTGTGTAAAAAAAAAAAAAAAAAAAAAAAAAAACTATTTCTTTGTAATAATATTTACTAAAACGTATAAAATATATTTATTAATAAAATATTGTATTTATTATATGAAAAAGAATGGGAAGAAAAGGAGGTAAAAAATATAGGAGAGAAATACGTAAAGAACAAAGTGAAAGAGATAAAGATGCATTGTTTTGGAAATTGGGAAAACAAGTATTTATTTTTATATCTTTTTTATATTTTATTTTAAAATAAAATTTTAAATTATCTCTTTTTTTTTTTTTTTTTTTTTTTTTTTTTTTTTTAATAAAGTCAATTGTTATTATCGTTATTATTTTTAAATAATTATCATTAAAATTTTATTTATTATAATTATAATGTGAAAAAATATTATTTTAAACAAGTTAAGTGATCCTCTTGGGGAATATCGAAGGTTTATTGGAAATTTGAGAAATAAAGAAATAAATGAAGTGGATGATTATATTGATATACCTATTAATTTAGTAGATTTAACTGCCAATTTAATTACCTCATTAATTACAGGAGAGAATTGTTTATATGAATCTATTAATGAATCAGACAAACGGATAGAACAAATGAATAAAGAAGAGAAAGATTTTAATTTAGAAAATAATATAGAAGAAGAACGGATTCTAAAGAAACGAAATCGTACAAAATCCAATGTACAAGAAAATATTGATAATAAAGAAGAAAAAGAAGTTAAATTTACAAAACTTCAACCAAATTCTAATTCAAGTTCAAATAAAAAAAATAAGAGCTACTCTTTTAATTTTGAAGAATACTGTCAACGTGAAAATGAAGAATCATTTCATTTTATTAGAAAAATTATAAAAAAAACTCAATTGAGTTTGACAACATTTATTGTAGGTTTGTTCTTTATTTATAGTTATAAACATTTAGAAAAGGATAAACGAAAATATAGAGAACATAAAGTGTCAAAATTTATTTCTGGCTGGCAAACGCCTTTGAAAAAAACAAATAAAAAAAAGAGAAGAAAAAGAAAAAATAAAAATAAAAGTAATAGTAGTATGAGTACTGGAAGTGGAAGTTTTTCTACAGAAAGAGATACACTTACACCTTCTCCTTTATCTCAAGAAGTTCATATGATAGAAAATAAAAATCAATTAATTAATAAAAAAATAAAATTTTTAGATAATAATGAAAATAAAATTGATTCGTACTCATCAAAAAATGTCTCTTTTTCTGAATCTGAACAATCAAATACAAATAACAGTAATTATTATAATAATGATAATGATAATATTAACAACAATAGTAATAATAAAAACAACAAAGTTTTATCACCTATATTAAAATCTGGTTTTTTATCATCATTTAAGCCGAGAAATCAAAATCATGTTAATATATCAAATAGTAACCCTTATATAGTACTTGATCAGTACACATCTTCTGAATCTATAAATAATGGTATAATAATAAATATGAATAACTTAATTTTATAATATTTTTATATTAAATGTTTTTACAATAAATACCTTATATCTTAATAATAAATATTTCTTATAAATTATTATATATTTTAATGATATATATATTATTTCATTTTTTATTAATTATTATTATTATTATTTATTTATTTATTTATTTATTTATTTGTTTGTTTGTTTGTTTTTAATAATTATTTATAATTATGTTATTATTTAATAATACTTAAAAAAACAAATAATAATGAAGATGTTAATATAAAAAATAAAGAAAATAAGATAATCAGTAATGAAGAAAATAATAGGAAAAAGGAAAAAAGATATAATAATGGCAGTAATAATGAAAAAGCAGAAATAGAAAAAGAGAAAGAAGAAAAAGATAAAAATAATAATGATGATGATAATGAGAGAATTGAAGTAGAGGAAGAAGAAGAAGAAGAAGAAGAAGAAAAAGATGAGAATGATAGTAACGATGATAGTGAAGAAAGTGATAATGAATTATTATTATATAAACGTAGAGTGCATAAACACAGAAGACATAATTCACAATTTAGTGCTTTAATAAAAAATGAAAAATTTTCAAAGAATTTTAGTTATTTGTCAAGTTGTTATATTCTTTCTGATCGTTATGGATCATATGTTATACCAACATTTTTAGCATCAATTATTGTTGCAGATAAATTACTTTATGATGCTACTTATACAAATTTGAATTGGTCAGAATTTACAGAAGGACGTTATACTTTAGAAGATGTGAATGAATTAGAAAGAAGATTTTTATCAATTGTAAATATATATATATTTAATATAATAATATTAATTAAAATTTTTTATTAATAACAAAAAAATAAATTATTAATAATCATTTAATATATAAAATTTTTAAGATGAACTTTCAATTATTCATATCACAGAAAAAATTTGATGAATTTCTCTCTTATCTTGATTTTATTTTATGTCTTCAAAAAATAAGAGCTTGGGGTTCAATACCGTTTTCGTTATCATATTCTGATATTTATACTTTAACTAGAAAAATAGATTCGAAATATTTTGATGCTTATCCTAATAATAAGAATAATGTATATGAAAATATTAAAATAATTTTTAAGTATATTATTGGTATACTTGTCATATATTTATTATTTGTATTAGTATATATAATTTATCGTATTAATAATAAATCATAAATAAATAATAATAATAAAACATAAATAAAATAAAATAAAATAATAATATTTATACAATATAACAACAACAATAATAACAACAAAAATATATAATAACAATTGTAACAATAATAACAAGAACCAAACACCAACAATTATAACAAAACAAATCAAATAGTAGAAAAAGCAAATTTGATTTATAAAAATAAAATAAACTAAAAATAATACATTAAAACAAAATATTATATGAATAATTAATAATAATAATAATAATAATAATAATAATAATAATAATAATAATAATAATAATAATAATAATAATAATAATAATAATAATAATAATAATAATAATAAGTACTACAAATATTATAGATAACTTAATCATAATATTAATGTAACAATAAATATAATAAGTGCTATTATAATAATAAATAATAAAAAATATTATATGAACAATTTATTAATTGTAAAAATTATTATTAGTATTATTAAATTAGAATAATAAATAATTTATTTAATTATTTTATACAATAGTATAAAGCAAAATGAAAAAACAAAATCTCAAAACAATAAATAATCAAATAAATAATAAGCAAGCAAATAATCAAAACAATCATAGTAAATACAAGAAAATAATATGAAGTAAAATGTTCATGATATAATACTATCAAATTTTAAAATCCTAAAAAAAAAATAATTAAAAAATAATAGAAAATTCATAGAAAAAATAAAAATTAAAAAAAAGTAAAAAAAAAATAATATAATAAAAATAATAAAAAATGAAATTTTTTTTATTTTAATTTTTTTTATTTATTTATATATATTTTTTTTGTTATAA
Source organism: Anaeromyces robustus (assembly GCA_002104895.1). Taxonomy (NCBI): domain Eukaryota; kingdom Fungi; phylum Neocallimastigomycota; class Neocallimastigomycetes; order Neocallimastigales; family Neocallimastigaceae; genus Anaeromyces; species Anaeromyces robustus. The sequence continues at coordinate 30,145 of MCFG01000115.1, read as the reverse complement.
AAATTTTATTTTAAATTTGTATATATATATATATAATTGTTAATAAAAAACAAAAAAAAAAAAAAAAAGAAAAAATAGATAAAAATAAATATATTTTTAAATCATGAAATTTATAATATATTAAAAGAACATATATGTTAATATAACCTCATTAAATAATGATTTTTTGAAGTTATATATTATTAATTTTTTTTTTTTTTTTTGAATTTTTTTTTTTTTTTTTGAATTTTTTCTTGAATTTTTTTTTTTTTTTTTTTTTTGTTTTTGTTATTGTTTTTGTTTATTATTATTATTATTATTTTATTATTATTAATATTATTATTATAATTATTATTATTTTTATTTTTTATTTTGTTTTTTGCTTTTTTTTTTTTTTTTTATATATATATTTTATATATTATTATATCTTATTTTATTTTTTTTATGTTAATTTATAATTATTCTTATTTATATTATTATTTTTTATACTAATTTATAGAATTTATTGATAAGATTAATATTAGCAATGATAAAGTAAAGAATTTCAAAAAAAAAAAAAAAAAAAAAAAAAAAAAAAAAATTATTATATAAAAAAAAAAAAAGATAAATTTTAAAAAAAAGATAAATTTAAAAAAAAAAAAAAAAATTATAATTAAAATTCTTTTAAAATTTATTTATATGAATTATATAATTAAAAAATGTATAAAAAGGAAAATATATTAATTATTTTTTAAAAATCATTGTTCATCATAAAATACATCGAAATCTTTTTCGCAAAGTTTTAGTTTTTTAGAATCTTCAAGTTTTCCCAACCTTTTAAAGTTATAGTTAAGATTATTCATAAATACTTTGTCTTGTAAATAGGTATCTACAACAACATTTATTGGTTCACATATGAATTTAATAAAGTTAATTTGACAAAGTGGTGCATTTTCAGCATTTCTATCCATATTTGCTGAAACAGCAATACCATGTTGTTTCTCGTGGTCACCTTGTCTATAGAATTCTGTCATAATTCTTTCAAACCAATAAGTATATATTGACCAAGTTTTGGAAGTATTAGATACATCGGCAAACTGTTTTTTTTTTTTTTAATAAATATATAAAAAATATTATTAATATTTTTTATTTTTACTATTTATAAATTAAGTATTAAATATACTAACTTTAATAATAATCTTTAATATTAATTCTTTAGTTTCATCATTGAGAGTTAAGTTTTCATTGCTCAAAATCTAAATATATAAATAATTAAACATTTGTTAAATATTATAAATAATAAAACTAAATAATATATATATATATTTTAAATGAAATAAAATATTATTTTTATCTATTTTACTTTTTCTCTAAATGATGATAAAAGTTGATTATGCTGTGAAAGATCTGTTGCTAAAACAAGTTCAATAATTAATTTTCTTATTCTTAAAAAGTCTTTTTTATCAAAGTTTTTTAAGAAATTATTTTCCGGTTTTAATAAAAGTTCCCATGCTTTAGCTAAGTGATGATTTTCTAATACTCGTTGATCATTATACAATATAGCCATTTCATCTTGAATATTAACTAAATACTATTATTTTTATAAATTTTGTTATATTTATATAATAATAAATTTTGTATTTATTAATATTAGAGTTAAATCATATATATATTTATATACACTTATTAATATATTTATATTAAAATAGTTTATTAAAATATATATTTACAATATTACTATAACCAGGGTGGTCGTAATCTAGTATTTGTAAAGAATATTAAATGAATAATTCATAAATAGAGTTATAAAATAATTTTTTTATAGCAAAAAAAATAATAATAATAAATATATATTACCATGAATAATAGCAGATACATAACAACACATAATATCAATTGTATTACAAATTGATTTTATCTTTGGATTTTTTAAAAGATAATTCATCGCATGAAGAACATCAGTTGCATGAATTTTATTATGAAATGGTAAATCATGATAACCCTTTTCAATTAAACCAATAAATCGATTGAATTCTTTTTCTGGAATATTTAATTGACTAAATAAATTTTCTCTTTCAAAGAAGAATCTCGTTAAATAATATAACGGATTATTCACAGATTTTGCATAATCAAATACATTCCAATCCCAACTATCTATATTGTAGAATAATTTATTTAGACTTTCATCATCGACAACTTCAATCTTTGGTGAATCATTTTGTTCTTCACAATCAGTTATTACAGCAGTATTTTCGATAGAATATTTTTGTACCATAGGCTTATTCTAATTATAAAAAAATATATATATTATTAAGTTATTAAAATTAGAAAAAGAAAATAATTTTTTAAAATATTAATATATAGAAAATATATAATAATTATTATATATTTTATAATTGTGTTGATTTTCAAAATATTGAAAAAGCAAATAAAAAAAATTTTTTATTTACCTTTTCACTGATGGTACTGGATTCTTTCATAATTTTTTCTAATAATGATGCTTGAAGTTTATCTAATAACATTAAATCTTTTTGTTCAATTTGAGGGGTTTCCATAACAACTCTACATATATACATTGCTTTTTCAGCAGGTGTGTTACATTGATCATAATTTTTATTAATATCTGTGTTAATCATTAATTTATTAGCATTATTATTATTATTACTATTATTATTATTTTGTAAATC
>MCFG01000115.1:0-22500 GCA_002104895.1 Anaeromyces robustus | reverse complement strand
GGTTATAGATATATTAAAGGAATTGGCATATAAAAAAATGGAACAATTGACAAATAAAATTTCATAAAAATAATTGCTTTAAAGTAATAATATTATTAAATTATATACTATCTTCATATTTTTTATTAACATACTTAAATAAGATATTCTAATTAAAATAATAATTTATGATATAATAATTTATTGTACATTGATATAATAAAAATTTCATTTTTATATTAATTATATTAAAAATTATTACAATATATGTTATTAATAATTAAAATAAAGTTTGAATATTTTATATATGTATATTTATTAGCATTTAAAAAAGTAACCATTATTTTTTGAATCTTATTATATAATTTTTTAATATTTAACTAAATAAGAATTAAAATTATTACATTATTTATTAAACTTAGTCATTGTTTTAACAATCATACATATTTAAATTATGTTTTGATTTATTACTATCGTGAAAATTATTACAAGAAAGTCTAAAATTCATTTTTTTTTTACATAACATAAAATTTTTACAATGTAATTAATAAATAAATGAATAAATAAATAATAAATAAATAAATAATAAATAAAATATTTTTTTTTTGAATAATAAATTAAACATATTATTTACATAAAAATTTTATATTTTAAATTATATTATTTTTTATCAATCTTTTTTTTTTTATTGACAAAAACTAAAATAATAATTATTAGTGCTTATTGGATATAACATTTGATAATAAATATAGCCAATATAACAATAAATAATTATATTATAAATAATATAAATTATAAGAATAATAATTTAAGATATAAATAAATAAATTAATAAATATTTTTATAGTTGATATAATACCATATTCCATTTTTTACTTTGTTGTTAATATATATTTTAAAATCAAAATAAATATATCAAAATGAAGAAGATGAGCATGAGCTTTTCTCCGATATCAAAATTTCGGAAATCACGAAATCAGTTAAATGAAATGCAACATACGAATGAACAAAAGTTAGGTCAAAATTCAGAACCAATGCCTTCTTCGGAAGAAATTCAGGCACAATTTGATAAAGTTTTGGTATTTTTTATATTTTATTTTATACACCATAAAAATTATTAATTTTTTTATAAATTAATGAATGAATTAATTTGTATATTACTAAAATTTTGAAAATAATAACATTTAATATGTAATAATATTATTAAATATTTAAGCAAGAGCTTGCTCTACCTAAAGAAAAAATTTTAGCAATGAATCAACTTCCAGATAATAAAAAATGGATAATGTTACAACAATCAAAGTCAAAAGTATATAGAAGTTTCTGAATAATTATTAAAAATATAGTATAAATAAAATAATAAATTAATATTGTCAATCAATGTATAATAATAATAATAATAATAATAATAATAATAATAATAATAATAATAATAATAATAATAATAATAATAATAATAATAATAATAATAATAATAATAATAATAATAATAATAATAATAATAATAATAATAATAATAATAATAATAATAATAATAATAATAATAATAATAATAATAATAATAATAATAATAATAATAATAATAATAATAATAATAATAATAATAATAATAAAGGATTCTAGTGAAAGTTCTAATAAGAATTCGGTAAGACCAATGCAGTATATTAAAGTAATAAAAGATTATCTAGAAAATGATGAAGATGCTGCTCCAGTTAAAACTATTCAGGAATTAGAAGTATCTTTAAGAACTGAACCTATTAGGTGAATATATATATATTAAAGATTATTCTAATAGTTATAATAATTGTTAAACATGATAATAAATTAATAATCATAAAATCATAATATTTATTATTAATATATTAATAAAAAACTAAATAATGAAATGAAATGAAATAAAAAAAAAAATAAAGATGGGTTAAAGAATTTTTCATTTTTGATGGTCTTCAAGCAATTATAGATTTAATGTATAAGATTTGTAAAAAGATAAAGTAAGGAAAATTATTATTATTATATCCAATAAATGAAAATATTTTTTTTTTAAAATGTATATATTGATTTTAATATATTGTTATTATATAAATTTAAATTATTTTGTTTATTCAAATAATTTATATATAAATATAATTTGATGATAATAATAAATCATAATTAAAAATGAAAGTCCAAATAATTCTGAAAAAGAATTACGACCACATTGTTTAAGATGTTTTAAATCTATTATGAATCATGGTGTTGGTTTACAAACTGTTTTAGATCATAAAAATGCAATTAATGTATTATCTTTAGCTTTATCATGGCCAGACCATGCAATGCAATCATTAGTTATTCAATTACTTGCTTCAGTTGCCTTGGTAGAACCAAATGGTCATGGTATTGTTCTTAGAGCTATGACATATTACCAAAAACAAATGCATGAGGAGTATAGATTTCAAAAATTAATGACATTATTACAATGTGATGGTGATGATAATTACTCTCCAGAAATGTTAGACTGTCAGGTATATAATAATAATATATATTATGGATATGGATATATATAATATAATTAAAAATTTAAAATATTAAATAATAAAATAAATATTAATATATATATTAGGTATCATGCTTAGCATTTATAAATTCAATTATTTCTAATTCAGACGATTTAGAACATAGAATTATATTATTAGAACAATTCATGGATATTGGGTTAATCGATACATTTTCAGTATATATTTTATTATATTATGAAATTTATTATAGATAAAATTTTTTTATATAATAATAATATTAAAAATAAAAATAAAAAAAATATTAACATTAATATCTATATCTTTTTATCATAATAAATTACATAAATAAAGGTATTAAGGCAGTATAGTAATCCTGATTTAAATATTCAATTAGAAACTTTAGAAGCTATTGCACAACAAGATTTCCAAACACTCGCTGAAGATAAATTATTGAAAAATATTAATTTATTATATCCTTTTAATCCTAATAATAAATATAATATAAATCAATATATAACAAATGTGTTTTTATTCTTAACATATAATAATTTTTTATAATTTAATAAAATACTGAGTTGGATGATGCATTAGGATATTTAAGAAATTCAATTAAAGATAATAATACAGAATTATGGTTTTTAAGAATAGTTCAAAGTTTATTATTATTACCACAAGATAGACATAGAAGGTTTATAAATTATTATATATATATTATAAATTAAATTAATAATAGAAATTCATTAAATATATTATTATCATTAAAAATTGAACTTTTTTTAATAATTAATATATAATATATTTATATTAATTAATCAAAATATATATTAATATTATTATTACGTTAACATTTATCAAAAAAAAAAAAAAAAATAAAACTAAAAAAAAAAAGATCAAAATTTTGGAATTTAATTTATACATTAATTAATGAAGTTGTATTACAGCGTTTTGGAATTGATCCAGATACAACGGTTATTCAAATGGATGTTGACAATATTATTAGTAAATTAGTACAACAAGATGAATATGAAAAAGCTATGACATCAGCACATAATTGGGAAAAAACAATTTCTGAATGGGAAGTTAGAATGGAAGAATGGAAACAATATGTTGAACAAGCAAAACAATTAGAAGAAATTGTAAAAACGAAAGATGAAGAATTAAGAAAAACAAGATATGAAATGAGAATTTTACTTGAAAAGAAAAAAGAATCAGATGAAAAAGTAGAATTATTAGAAGAATATAAAAAAGAAATTGAAAGATTAAAGAGTGAAATGGCTAATGAAAAGGAAGAAGAAAAGAAAATTAGTGAAAAGTTTATGGAATTGAATAAGAAATTAGAAGCATTAAATAGTAATCCTTCAGGAATTTCTGCTATTACTTTGAAATGTAACATATTCAAATATTAATGCTTTATTTTAATATTAACAATAATATTTTCAATAATAAATAAATAAATAAATAAATAAATAAATAAATAATAATAATAATAATAATAATACCACTACTACTACTACTATTAATAATAATAATAAATAATAATAATAATTAAACTAATTTTTTATAATTAAATATAATAATTTAAAATAATAATTCTTTATAAATTCTTTTTATAGCAGTAAGTAAAATAAAAAAAAATTATAATAATAATTTAAAAATAATATAAAATTGTTTTGTAACAAAGTATTTATAAAAGGAATTATAATGTACATAGATAAGATTATTTTTATTCTAATTTTATATTTATTACTATTATTCGTTTATACTTTTATATGATAAAAAGATAACTGATAACTTGAATAATGCAGATTTAAAAACTAACGATACCACTGTTATTGCTAAAAATGATTCATCTCCACCACCACCACCTCCTCCACCAGGAATGCCTGATATGCCACCACCTCCACCACCACCACCAATGAATGGAATGCCACCACCACCACCTCCACCAGGTATGCCTGGTATGCCACCACCTCCACCGGGAATGCCTGGTGTACCACCTCCACCAGGAATGCCTGGTGCACCACCACCATTCCGTAAGATTTCTATATATATATACATAGATATATAATAATTATATAATATAATTGCTTTTTATGATTATGTTTATAAATATTTTAATGTATATATATAATAAAAAATTATTTAAGCTGGTATGATACCTGGAAAATTAAAGATTTCAACAGGTACAAAGATGAAAGCTGTATTATGGACAAAGATTGCACCAACTCAAATTACTAATACATTTTGGAAAACAGTTTATGAAAAACCTGATATTGAAGATAAGATTAGGGCTGAAATTGATTTAGATGAATTATGTGATAAGTTCCGTTTATCTTCACCAAAAACTAATACAACAGCTACACCAAAGACTCCTTCTTCACAACCAAGTGCACCAACTCACGTTTCTGTATTAGACGCTAAAAGAAATAATAATATATGTAAATTGATTTTTTTTTAAATGAATATATAAATTATTTTATTTTAATTATTATTATTTATATATTTCATATCAAAAAATAGTATACATAAATTAATCTTTATATATAATTATTATTATTATAAATATTAAACATTAAATTTTATATATATATTAATTAATTATATATATAGCTATTATTATTTCAAGATTAAAACTTGATTTTGATGAAATATCTATGAGTCTTATGAATTTAGATAAAGATCATAAATTACCAGATAATATACTAAAGGTCTGTTTAACAAATTATCCAACACCGCAAGAAGCAGAGGCTTTATCTAAGTATATATATGCAACAGATGAAGAAACTAAAGAATTAAATAAAGCAGAAACTTTCTTACTTAACGTATGAAAATTCATATATATATAAATATTATTTTATTATATAAATAATCAAAATTAATATCAATAAATATTTAATTTGATTATTCATTTTGAATTTTTTCAATATATTACAAAAAATAATATTAATTTAAATTTTTTTTTTTAAATTAGTTATTAAGAATACCAAAATGTTTTGAAAGATTGAAGGCAATTCAATATAAAAGTCAATTTAATGAAAGAGTTAATGATCTTAAACCGGTAAGTTAATATTATCTATAAATATATTATATTAATAATAATTTTATATACATGGAATAATTAATTATATATATATATATAAAGGATATATTAATTGTTATAAACGCTTGTAAAGAATTAAAACAAAGTCCAAAATTATCTAAATTATTAGAAGTAAATAAATATTTTTTTTCATATTAAGCATTATTAGACATCAATATTTAATGATAATATGAAACTAAGATGATTAATAAATTTTTTTTTTTTATTTTAATAAAGATAATTCTTTCTATTGGTAATTATATGAATGGTGATTCATTCAGAGGTGGTGCTTTTGGTTTTAATATTGATCTTTTAACAAAGGTAATAATTATAACATATATATGTTTATATACTAACTGTAATTTTTAAATAAATAAATAAAATAGTATTAAAAAAAAAATTTCTTTTTCTTTTCAAGTTACAAGATATTAAAAGTACAGATAACAAAACAACTTTAAATAACTATTTAGTTAAAACAATTCAAAAACATTATCCAGAATTAATGAAACTTAATGAAGATTTACAAACATTAGATAAAGCTTACAGAAGTATGATTTTATAAAAATAAATAAAAAATTAATGTTATCATAAAGCTTCAATTTATAAATATTTATATATTATGTATATATGAAAATATTTCTCTTAATCATATATATAAATATTCTAGTTTCAACTAAGGCGATTGATCAAGAAATTGCTGATTTAGAATGTGGAATGATCAATCTTCAAAAAGAATTAAATATTCAAGATGATAGTACAGAATATATTCAATATCGTAATGCATTATCAGTAAGTATTTTTTTTATTTTATTCTATTATATATATAATTAATAAATAATTATTAATATATATATAAATATTATATCGTAAAATAAAATAATAATAAAAAAATAATAATAATAATAATAAAAAAGGAATTTTTACATGAAACTGAACCTGTATTTGATGAATTAATTGCTCTCAGATCTGAAATGAGAGAAACTTTCAAAAATACAGTAGAATACTTTGGAGAAGATATTAAAACTATAACATCTGAAGGATTCTTTAGTATTTTCTGGACTTTCCTTAAAGAACTTGATGTAATTATAATAATAAAAATCATTTACTATTGTTTTTGTTTTTTTTTTACTTTTTTATTTTTATTTTTATTCTTATTTTTTTTTTCTTGTTCAATATTTTAAAAAATATTTTTTATCAATATCATTTAAATGAAATATATACCAATAAAAATAATAATTTAAACATAATTATATATATAATTTAATTATGTTTATGATTTATGATATTTAATAATAGAAAGCAGATAAAGAAAACAAAAAAGAAGAAGAAAGAGCCAATAAACTTAAAACTATGTATAAGAAACCTGAAACTAATAATAATGAAAACAAAGAAAAAGTTAATGTACCAAAGATTGTTCTTGAAGGTGAAGATGCTGAAAAGAGAGGTTTAATGGATAATTTAATTTCTTCACTCAAGAATGGTGATGTCTTTAAATCAAAAATTAAGCATTCAAATGAAGATTATAACAGAAAACATAATTTATTATTTAATGTTGATTCTTCTAGTGTTACCAGTCTAAATAGTAATAATGCCGCTAAAGAATTACTTAGAAATCTTGATAAAGGAAAAACTAATTTAGCACAAGATTTAAGTGAAACATCTTCACTGATGCAACCAACAGCTGAACCACAAAGTAAAGGTGATACATCAACAGAAAATAAGGAAGAAAATAATAATGATTCTAAAGAAACTAATATAGATGATTGGTTAGAAAACTCTGTAAATGCATTATTACAAGAAATTACAAAATAATATTTAAAAAATATTTAAAAAATATGGATAAAAAAAAAAGTTTGAAATTTTAATTTATAATATATATTATAATAACAATATTATCTGTTTTTAATTTTATTTCACTAATATTTTATCTATAAAGTTCTAGATAACATATAGATATATATATATAAACAATTTATATTACTGTAAATTTATATATATATTATTATATTTTTTTTAATAATTTATTTTAAGATAGATAAATAAATAAAAATTTATAATTATTATTTTAATATATTAATGAAAAAGAAGAATAAGTCTAATATAAAAATATTATAATGTGTTTTCTTATGATAATATTTATAAAATATTATATATATGAATCTATAAGTTTGAATAAATATTTTGTTTTTGATAAATATAATTAATTAATTTGTTTTTGATAAATATAATTAATTAATTAATTGTTATTACTATTAATAAATATTTAATATTTATTATTAATTTTATTTTTTTATTTTCTCCATTTTCCCTTTATTATTATTATTATTATTTTTTGCATTCTTTTTAATAATTGGAGCTGTTGTTTTTAATATTTTCATATTTGTAGGGAAATATTTTGTAATATTTTTTATATTTTTATTGTCCCTAATCCAAGGTAGTTGAACATTTGGATATATAGAAGAAATTAATTGAATTGCATTTCTACACATTTCATTATCCTTAATTTATGGATTATTTTAAATATATAAAAATATAATTATATATTAAATCAATTTTATAAACATAAATATTTGAAATATTGTATTTATATTTAATTTATAATTATAATAATGTATATATATATATAAAGCAATATTATATACCTTTAATGCGATAGATGAAATCTTCTTTAAATTAGTCATTTGACATAGTTTATATTCAGATCCTAATTTTAATGGACATAGTATTATATTCCCTGATAAATGAGCCATTATTGGAAAATGAGAATATAAATGTGTTGGTTTAATATCCTCTTTACATATTATTATAACTTTAATATTATTTGAATTTTTTTCTAGAGGTGAATTAATTTGTTTATTTAAAGCTTGTGTTACTGAATTAATTCCTATATATATATTATCTAATATCTCAGGCTTTTTACTATTTTTATTATTTAATGTTTTTGAATTAAATTCTTTTAAAGGAGAAAGTATTCTATATATTATATATATATAAAATATACATTATTATACCGTTAAAAATAAAATTTGTATTATAAAAAATTATATTTATTCAAAAATTACATTTCTAATTCCTTTAAAATTTTTTCATTATTATTTTCCTCTACTTTTGGCCTAAAATATTTTTGATATAAAATATTTTGTATGTATATATAAATTTTAAGATTTAATATTATTATAAAATAAAGATATATATAATATTACAAATACTGAAAAAAAAAAAAAAAAAAGTACCAATGATAGTTTAATGGAGAATCAAAAATACTTTTAAAAACAAGTCTTTTTCCTTTTGTTCTTATTGATTTTATGTCATCTTGAATAAATTTTAAAGAAGAAGTTGAACCTTCTTCATTTAACGTTTCAATATTTTTTTTACTTTCCATTATATATTTAAAATGATTTTTTATTAAAAATATTAAAAACAAAAACTACTTTTGTAATTATTTTTTAAAAAAGTTTAAATAAATTATTATTTTTAAAATACTATATATTAAAATTGATTGGCTAATCTATTAAAATTGTATATTTAAAATTTTTATTAAATTATTTTGGTTTGTAATACATATATAATTATGTTATTATATTTTATATATATTATACATTTTTTATTAAATATTAATATAATAATAGATATATTATTAAAATCCTTTTTTCTTCATGTAAAATAAATGATATTCAGATTCTTGAAATTCAGATACCAATTTTTTATTATCAATCTAAAGTAATTGTAAAATATAAAATATAAAATATTGTTAATTAATATTGTTAATTATCAAATATAAATAGAATGGAAAAAAAAATATTTAATACATAATAATATATATAAATTGATATATACAAATTCAATAGTAAATCCTTCATTTTTTGCTAATTCAAAGAAATGTTCTTCACCTAAATTTCTTGTTTTATAAATAAAAACACATAAAGTATTCTCGTTACATATTTGTTGAAGTGTTTCAATTAATGCTTTATGACTTTTTGAATAATAAAGAATTTCAGAACCAAAAACAATATCATATTTGTCTAAATCTTTACAATTTTCACTTCCCCTATATATCCATTTAAATATTAAAATAATAATAATAATAATAATAATAATAATAATAATAATAAATCAATATTTTAATTATATTTTAAATAATATATAAATAATATATTGATAATTTTATATATTGTTAGAATATTGTTATTAGAATATTAGCTTTAAAATAAAATTACTTTAAAAATAATTACCAATTTAATGTTTTAATTCTAATATTATCTTTTGATAATTCTAAATTATTATCTGACGTTTTATCTGATAAAACTTTATCTACATTAACAGAAACATTTTCTTTAACCAAAGGAATAACTTCTTCAATATCTGTTAAAGTAATATCAGCTCCATAAGTCCATGCAGTAATTCCAACCTTATAAAAAATATATAAAATGTATTAATAATGTTTTTTTTTTTTTTAATACCTCTTAAAAATATTAATTAATTATTTACCAATCCAGTTCCACAACCTAATTCAATACATTTTTTATTTTTTAGTCTGAGACGATAAAGATATTTTGATAAAATATAAGCACCATCCCATACTAAATTACCAGTATTCTGATTGATATTTATTTCATTATCTAGATTCTGTTTTATTTTTACTTATAAATAAAAATATTATTATTTTATTATTATTTTATTTATTTTATTTATTTTTTTTTTTTTATTCATATATTTTATATAAATTTACATAAATGATTATTTATTAAATAATCTCTTGACTCTAAATATTTTTGGTTTGAATAAATATTTTTATATACCCAAGGAACTATTTCACCCATAATTATTAAATAATTTTTTTAATAAACAAATTTATTTTCATTCATTAGGAATTTAAGTTTTTTATATAAAATTTTTTAATAAAATTAATATTTGATATTTACAAATTAAAAAGGTTAAAATATAATTAATCTATAGAATATTAAAAATAATACAAGTACAATAATTATAATATATATATATATATATTTGTAAATTAATAATAATTAACACCTAACATTTATAAGCAACAACAAAAAAAAATGTTATATTTGTAATAAAAGTTTATTAATATTTTTAATATTTATTTTATTTTTTTTATTATATTATTTTTAATTATTCAGGTTTTTTTTATTTATGATTATTATAATAATTTATATATTATATATATTAATTAGGTAATTTTATTTTTTGTTTTATTCATTTGTTACTTATTTATTAGTTTGCGTTTTATAAATTATTATTATTTATTATTATTTTATTATTTTTTTTATTATAAATAATAACTAATAGATTATATTTTTAAAATATTATGTATATTATTTAAATATGTATCTATATTTATATATAAAAAGAAAAGGAAAAGATTTTATTCTTTTTCTATTTTTATTCGGCTTTAATTTTATTAATATCTTTAAGATATATTAATAAAAAAAAAGTAATAATATTTCAAATTAAGTAATTATATATAAAATATATAATGCATTATATACATGCTTTTATATTTTATACGATATATATTTAGTATTAATAAAATACTAAATATATGTATTGTTGTATTTATATATTGTTATGAATTAAGAAAAATTAAACAGTTTATTTTATTCTTCTGTTAATTTTTTATATTCATTATATTTCTCATTTATTTTTTGAGCAATATTTGCTAATTCAACAAAAGAAATTAATGCTATATAAAAATATTATTTATATAAAATATAATATTAATATAGAACAAGAAAATAGAAATTAAAATACTTTTAATTTCATTTTTAATATATATATATATATATATATATATAATTATTTATATTGTATTTACCGTTTTTAAAATCTTTTTGAGAATTTCTTAAACTTTGTGGAACTAATACACCATACCAATATAAAGGATTTTTAAATTTTGGTTCTTCTTCGACAACAGTAGTTTCTTTTTTTTCTTCTGATTTTTCTTCATTGTTTCTATTCTTTATTGTACTTTCAGTTTCTTTCTTATTTTCTGAAGGCTTAACTTTTTTTTCATACATTTCACCTCCAATTTTATATTGCATTAATTCTTTATCATCTTTTTCACTTTTTAATTAAGATAAATAGAAAAAAAATATATTTATATTACATATTTATAATATATTTAAAAATATTAATACAAATATATTGTAATTTATTACTCATAAATTAGAATTTGTTAATTAAAAAATTGAATTATGTATTAACAAAATTTCAACATTATGACATTCTCTTTTATAATTGATAAATTAAATATTACCATGTTATGATAGCACCACTCTTCATTCTCTTATCGTAACTTAAACTAGTAAATGAACCAGCACCTTGGCTATATTTGGATTTTGCTAGATTAAAATAACCCTTTTATTATTGAAAGAAAAAAATAATTGATAGTATATATATATAATATTAAAATATGCATTAAGATAAATATATATATATATATATAACATAAATTGGTTATTTAAATTAGGAAAAAAAAAATGTTAAATTATAAAATTGAATTAATATTAAATATTTACAAGTGTAACTTAATAATATAAAAATTTGTATTAAAATTAAAATAAAAGAATAAATAATTATAATAATATTTATTTTTTTTTTTCTATTTATAATAAAATAATTTTATTATTACCGATGAAAGTTCCTTATTAGATTTTATTCTAATTTCATTGAAATTTTCACATAATTCTAAAAGTTCAAATAAGCAATTATCTATAGCATCTAATTTTTCTTTACTCATTTTGAATATTTATAAATATTTTATATTGCTTTTTGTTTATTTTATTATATTTATTATATTTTTATAACGAACAATTTATGTATTAATATATATGTTTTGTTTCGTTATGTTTTTTAAATTTATTTTATTTTACAGAAATTAAGTTTTTGAAAATAAAATATAATAAACTGTATAATTTAGTATTATTTATCAACAATTTTATAATATTATTTATTTATTTATTTATTTATTAATTTATTTACTTATTTATTTATTTACTTATTTATATATTTATTTACTTATTTACTTATTTACTTATTTATTTATTTATTTACTTATTTATTTATTTATTTACTTATTTATTTATTTATTTACTTACTTATTTACTATTTATTTATTTATTTTGATTAATTTAATATTTTAAAATAATATATTTTTAATTTTAATATAAATATGATTTTGTTTTATTAATATTTAAAAATTTCTTTGTAATACATATCTTAAAAATATATAAATACATATTTATTATCTACATTATTTAATTACATTTTATATATATTCAATCTAATTCTTATCCAATCATCATATCCAATATTATTGGTAAATTATAATAATAATATATTAAATAAAAAAAAAATTTTTTAAATTAATATATATAAATAAAAAAAGTGAAAAAAAATTTGTTCTTTACCTATCTTTAATATCTTTAATAAAATAATATTTATTATTAATTCAAGATGTCCGGACGTCAAGGTAAAATTTTAACTATTAATATTTATATTTAAAAGAGTATCATTATAAATAGTAATTGTTTAGGATATTATATACATCATTTATAATATTTATAATATTACTTTTTAAGTAAAAATATATAATATTAGTGAAAAATAATATTTTGTGAATTAAAAAAAATATAAAAACTTTACTTAATAAAATAATATCATAAAAATTAATATATATATATATTTAATTAAATGTAAGGTAGTAATTAGAAAACAATATATTAATATTTTATATATTTTATATATATTTGATTATATTATATAGGTGGAAAATTAAAGCCTCTTAAGAACAAGAAGAAGAAGCCACAAGAATTAGATGAAGAAGATCAAGCCTTCAAACAAAAGCAAAGAGAAGAACAAGCCAAATTAAAGGCTCTTCGTGCTAAGGCTGGTGGCAAGGGACCACTTCGTAAGTTTATATTTATATATTAAAAGAATATATTTAATAATCTTTATATAACTTTACTTACTAATATAAAAATAATTATATTTTTTTTATTTTATAAATATATATAATACATTATTTACATTTTTTTTATTATAAATAATAAATTATAAATTAAAAATAGTTGGTGGTGGTATTAAGAAATCCGGAAAGAAGTAAATTTCTTAATATACAATTTTCCAAATATAAATAATAAATGAACCAAAATTAGAAAAAAAAATATAAATGAGAAAATTTATAAATCAAAAATAATCTCATATTTTTTAGAAAAAAAAAACAATTGAATATCGAAAAAAAAAAAATTATATCAAATATAAATAAATAATAATTTCAAGAAAAAAAATAATAAATGAATAAATAAACAAATAAATAAAAAAAAAATAAAAAATAAACATTAATACATAAAAAAAAACCATAATAATTTCAAAAAAAAATTTTTTTTTATTTTTCTCGGGTCTAAAAGTGTATATAAATGTGTAAAAGTTATATAAAAAGTTTTAAATAGTTATTTTTTTTTTTTAATTAATTTTTATTTATTGTATTTGCTTGTAAAAAATAATATGAATGAAAAGAATTATTTCATTCAATTAAATATTAACAGATTTATACATAATAATAATGGTTTATTAATATATATATATTTTTCTTAACTTTTTCATATATATTTTACTGTTAGATGTTATTTTGTTTTTATTATTATTATTATTATTATTATTATTATTATTATTTTTATCTTGTTTTGGTTTTGTTTCCTATAATTAATTTTTATATATTATATTCTTCGTTTTTCATTAATTTTTTTATTATTTATTAAGACTAATTGTTATTAAAGAAAAAAACGTTTAAAAATTCTAAAATTTTCAAGTATTAGAAATATTTTCATTTTTTTTTATATTATTTTAAGTTTTTTTTTTTTTTTTTTTTTTTTTTTTTTTTTTTTTTTTCCTTCAAATTAAAAATTAAAAAAGAATAAAAAAAAAAAAAGAAAAAAAAAAAGTATTATAAATGTAATAATATATACATATTTTTATATACTATTATTTTACATAATATTAATTTATAAAAATTAATTAACTTTTGCAACAGCATGAGAAAAAGATGGTGAAACAGCTACTGGTGATACAATTCTAGTGATTTCAGTCATATCCTTAGCATTAAGAATAAGTAAGAAACTTTCATCCTTTGAACCATCATATACAAAAGAAAGAATAACACCTTCATCTTCTTCACCTACTTTTGATGGATTTTGAACAAATACTGGTTGACTTGGATAACAATGTGGTTCATTCCAAATAATATATTGTTGATTCTCAAGATCCTATAAAATATTATTGTATATATAAAATAATTAAATACAAATAAAATAATATCATTTATTATACATTAATAAAAAATATATATATATTTTAATAATACTTATAAAAAGTATTATTATTATTTGTTATATATATGATTATAATATATGTTTATTATTACAATTTTCTTAATTCTATCATAGAATTTTCCTGGAGTTGGATCAGTAAATGGAAGAGCAATACCATAGGCATATTTATAATTATGACCAATATATTTTTGATTAATTGTTGGTAATTCAATAGAAATATCTTGTGACAAATGAGCAAATGAAGCTTTTAAAATTGGAACTTGATTTTTATCATCAGTTTCACTTTTTTGTTCATTAATATCTAAACGGAAGCGAATTATTTTTGAAGATGGTATAGGTAATTTTGTACCATTACGTATATTTTCATTTGTTAAATTTTGAATAATATTATCATTATCATAAGTAGAGAAATCAATCCATATAGTTTGATTTGTTTCATAAGCATTAATTACATGAAGACTTTTTGTTTTGTTTGGTTTTGTTTTTTTTTTTTTTTTTTTTATATTAATAAAATTTTAATATAATAATTTTTTGTTGAAATAAATTTAAATAATAAATAAAAAAAAAAAAAAATTTTTTTAAATTAATAAAATTAATAATATTTATAGTTTATATATATATATATTTATATATATATTTAAGGAGTAATAATTCTATATAAGAATATTAGAATATTATTATTTATTATTTACCCATAGCAAGCATTTCCATTAAAAGTAGCTATATGTTTATTATCTTTTTTTGAACTAAATATAAATAAAATTTATATACATATATATATATATACATTTAATATTTAATTGATTTATAAATATATTAAATATAATTATAAATATAATTATAAATAATAAATAATATTTACACAACATAGAAGGATGTAAAACCATTTGGATCAAAATCAAAAGATGATAAAACAGAATCACCAGTGAAATAGTTTAATCCACGTTTTTTTAAAATGAATGGGAATGATATCTAATAATAAAAAAAAAAAAAAGGAAAAGGTAAATATTAATAAATTGAAAATAATATTAATAATATTAATAATAATTTAAAAAAAAAAAAATTAAATAAATATATTGTAAATAAATTATAACAATAATATATATATATATTATTTATAACATTTACAATAATAATATAATTTTCAGTAAGAGCAAATGAATGAATTGGAGTAACTGGTGCATTAATTATTGTAATAACACTACTACTGTCTTCATCAAATTGAACTACCTTGAATTTTGTTGTAGTTAAACTAATTTCTCCAAGAACGTTAATAGTTTTACCAGTATATGGATCAAGCTATATTCATAATTGATTAATAAAATAATAATAATAATAATAATAATAATAGTTAAAATTATAATTATAATTAATATTAACTTGATTTATTTAAATAAATTAATTAATTAACTAATTTATACAATAAAATTAAATATAATAATAAATATATAAATATGTATAATTTACAATTGGATGAGGGGTACAGTAAGATGTTTTAAATTCTGGATTAAGTTCAATATAATTTATAACTTTTTCACCTTTTAATTCTGAATTAATTAATCTAATCTTTAATATTAAATATTACATAATAAATGCAATTTATAAATAATAATAAAATATATTAATATTAAAAAAAGATTAATACATTCAGATAGATAAAAAAAAATTAATATTTATAATAGAATAAGAAAAATATATATATAAACTATTTACATTTCCTATACTATTAAAAGTAGCAATAGCACCTTGATGGAATTTTGATGGGAATTGACAACTAATATTATCAGCAATAAGATCATTTTCTGGTTTTATAATCTTTTTACCTAATTTTAATGGGTGAATAACAGTTCTTGAAAATGAACTTTGGTTAGAATTACGACTCCATAAGCCAGTAACCTTATCTGAAATACAATGGTTTTCATGAATTTTTCTTTATTATGAATAATAATAATGTAATAATAATAAATTAATAAAAAATATTTCGATAATATATATGCTTTTATAATTTCATTTAACACTATATTTACCTTTCAACACCTCTACAAAGTAATTGGCTCCTATTTAATATATATTATATATTATATATTAAAAATAAAATAAAAAAAAATATTATATATATAATTAAGAAAATAAAATTTAATATTCATTATCATATTAAAAAAAAAAAAAAAAAAAAAAAAAAAAAAAAAAAAAAAAACATAATAAATTATCTATAATTTTTTATTCATTATTAATATTACATGTAGTTAACTTTTTCAGGATCATTTTTACCATCAACTGTGAATTTTTGAATTACTGGTAAAACATCAAATAAATGTTCAATACTGAAAGTTTTATTAACACTTTCTAATTCTTTTTGTTGAGTATAATCAAAATCAAAACGAGCTTTTTGTATTTTATTTTATATTTTATATATTTCAAAAGATATAAATAAATATAAAAGATTAAAAAAATATAAATATAAATATAAATATAAATATAATATAAAGATAAGTATAAAGATAAATATAAATATAAGTATAAATATAAGTATAAAGATAAAAATAAAGATAAATATTAATATTAAAATAAAAATAAATAATAAAATCATAAAATAAAACCGGTTTATTAAAATAATAATAATAATAATAATAAACAAAAAAATATTATTTATAAATGACATATAGATATATTAAATAGATATGTATTTATAAAACAATATATTATATATATTTTTATACGAAAATTATAAGTAAATAAAATTAATTACCTGGATTCAAACTGTAAAAGGTAATGTTTAACCAATCTGGAATTGGGTTTGTTGGAGTTAAATCAAGAGATTCAGGGAAAATTTTTTCAATATTTTTAAAACCAAAAGAAAAGGAACTAGTAGAATCAGTAATAATAGTTTCTTTAAATTCTTTAGTTTGTTTTCTAGTATAAACTGAAGTCATTAAACTTTCACCATAAGAATTAAGATTATTAATAAAAGAAGTTGATATTTCGCCTTCTTCTTCTCCTAATGTATCGACATCATTAATAACTTCAGCTTTTGAATCAATTTCATCTAATAAAATATCATTATCTAAATTAATATCGATAGAAGTAGAAGATTCAGAATGTGGTAATAATTCTTCTGTTGAATTTATTCTTGAAACAGACATTTCCGAAAAAATCTATATTTTTTATTATTCCCCACTAACTATTAAATTATATATAAATTATTAATAATAGTTTAGAATATAATATATATAAAATTAATTAAATGAAAAAAATATAAAATAAAAGAAAGTTATATAATTATATAAATAAATATTTGAATTATTGTTTTTAATTTTATTTTATTTTGTTTTGTTTGTTATATTAACGTGGTCTGCCTTTACTAATTTTAGTTTGATATATTATATTATTATTACTATTATTTTTATTGTTATTATTATTATTATTATTATTATTATTATTATTATTATTATTATTATTATTATTATTATTATTATTATTATTATTATTATTATTATTATTATTACTTTGTTACTTTTATATATCTATTTTCTTATCTAATTTATCTAATTATTTATTATCTATCTATTTGTTATATTTATTATATTTTGAAGTAACTATTATTCTTATAATTTTGAAATATTATAGTTAATAATACAAAATAATATCAAAATATAATCTATTAATTAAATAAAAATATTAATATTTATATTTATAACTATCATTTCTTGTTAACAATTGATTAATATTGAATTTCATTAAATTTCAAAAAATTTCATTATAATATTAAAATTCAAATTTTTGTTTACAAAAAATATTTGTTCAATGTATTATACAGTTTTTTTTTATAAAAGCCTGTTTGTTTATTATTAATAAAATTTTAATTTACTTTTTTTTTTTTTAATTATAAAAATGAAATATTATTCTTAATACTGTAAATATTATTTAGTTATTAAAACAAAACAGCTCTAAATAAATATTCAGAAAATTAATTTAAATAAAGTTATATTTATACAATTATTTATTTTCATTTTAAGATATACCTATTATTTTTTATGTAAGTTTCTGTTCTTTATTTGTATTGATTTGAATTAATAACAACAAATTATTTTAAAATAAATATTTTTTTTCGAAAAAAAAAAAAAAATAAAAATTAGCTTCCAATATATTTTATTATAAAGAAACTTTTTTAAAAAAAAAATAAAAATAAGAAAAATATTTTTATTAAAAAATAAATAAAAAAAAAATGAAAATATATAAATTAAAAAAAAAAAAAAAATACTTTTTTTAGAAGTTATTATTATTAAATTTTTATATATTATATATAATAATTTCAAAACTACTTTTTATATATTATATTATACTATATTATATTGTATTATATTGTATTATATTGTATTATATTATTTCATTATTTCATTATTTCATCATTAATTAATATTAAAAAATAAATATCAAAAAATAAATATATAAAAATTTTACATAAAATAAAATTAAATATTGTAATTATAATAATTTATAATAATTTAAATTAAAAAAAAAAAAATTATCTTTTCATTTTGTTTTTTGAAAAATAAAAAATAAATCATTCATATTTTTATTTTCATAAAAATGAATATATTAAATAATATATTATTTAATTAAAATATATAATGGATAAATACATTGTTAATATATTAGAATAAATTTAAATTTAAATTTTAAAAAACTTATGAAATATGAAATTAATCTTGATTAATTACTTTTGCTTTAAATGTATTACAAAAAAAATAAATAAATATTTATATATTTAAATAAATAAATATTAATAAATAAATGTATATAAATATATAAATGTAAATAAAATAATAATAAATTTTATTATTATTGTTATTCATTATTTATTATTCATTATTTATTATTCATTATCATTATTATTATTATTATTATTATTATTATTATTATTATTATTATTATTATTATTATTATTATTATTTATTATTATTATTATTATTATTATTATTATTATTATTATTATTTATTATTATTTATTATTATTATTTATTATTAAGTAAAATCTCAAGAAATAATTATTATTATTCATTTAAGTAAATCAAATATATTTCATTCTATGTTAAGAATATTCATCAAAATAGGACTATTTAAACATATAATTAGTTGTAATTAATTAACCAAAAACTAAATATATCGAATGACAAGTAATATTTTTCTATTTATTGATTTATTTAATTTTATTTTATTTTATTTTATTTTATTTATTTATTTATTTTTTTTTTTTTGTTTATTTGCTAAATATTTTCTTAATTTATTTACATTATATTTATTTATTTATTTACATGTATAATATCAGGATTTAATTTTTCTATTAGATCAAAAAATCCTATTAACACATTCATTTCATTATTAAAATATAAAGATTTATTTTTTATATTTTGATATTGTTTTATTTTTATTTATTATTTAATAATTTGTAAACTTAAATAATTTACTATATTTAAATAATTCACTATATAATCATGGTTTAGCCTGAAAATGAAATACTTTAAACAGTATAATCAATTTCTCTACTAATTAATATTTAATATTTTATTTATTTTATTTTATTTTTTTTATATTGGTTTTTTGACCATATTTTATTTTATTTTGCTTTGTAATTGTTTCGATTTTGTTTTATTTTTTTTTTTTTTTTTTGTTATTGTTGTTATTGTTCTTTTTTTTTCTATATATATATGATTATTTTTAATAGGTTTTATTTTAGTTTGTTTGATACGTTTTATTTTATTATTATTTATTTTGTTTTAATATATGAAATATTATATAGTATAATATTATTTAGTTCATCATATATTTTTTAATGAGTCTTTCTCTATAATCATCAGCTTTCTTTTCATGGAGATTAATATCAACTCTTAAACCTTTATTTTCTATATATTTTTTATTATGCTTATTAAGGCGTTTGTATTCTCTTAAATAATCAAGTAAATTGGCATTAATGTTATAATAATAATCTAAATCTAAACCTTGACCTTCCATGCTGTAGTAAGGTAAATTATTTGATTTATTAATATTTACATAATCAGTACCAGTATTCCATGGTTCACTTTTAAAGTTATATTCTAAACTTGCCCCTTTACTAATTAAATAATCTGCTACTTGAAAATCATTATTAGCAATAGCTATGAAAAGAGGAACTTCAAAATTATTCTTATCTTTTACTAAACCATAATTTAAATCTTTATAAGGAGTCTTATTAACAATATATTTAATCATATCAAGAGAAGCTTTAGTTTTAAGAGCCAATATTAAAACATCAAAACCAGTTTTATCACCAGAAGAATTA
Organism: Anaeromyces robustus; assembly: GCA_002104895.1. Classification (NCBI taxonomy): domain Eukaryota; kingdom Fungi; phylum Neocallimastigomycota; class Neocallimastigomycetes; order Neocallimastigales; family Neocallimastigaceae; genus Anaeromyces; species Anaeromyces robustus. The sequence continues at coordinate 1,278 of MCFG01000115.1, read as the reverse complement.
ATTTGTTTTAAAGAAATATTATTTCTTCCAAGATATTTATCTAATTCTGATACATTATCGTCAGTAATTAAACGGAATACATTATTTTCTTCGTTAGTAAGATTTCCGTTTAATACTAAATCATATAATTCTCTGAAAATATTTGAATACATACTTAGAATTATTTTTAAATAATAAATATATTTTAGTTAAAATAATTATAATAATAATAATAATAATAATAATAATAATAATAAAACTATTAAATATATAACAATTATAAATATCATAACTATGCAATAATATTATGTTCTATATTATTATGTATTATACTATATTATGTTTTGTTTTGCTCTATTATTACTATTTTATATTCATTAAATTATAATATTTATTTATATATATTATTTTTTTTCTTGTTAAACTTACTTTATTTTTTCTTTTTTTAGTTTCTTTGTTAATTAATATAACTATCAATATTTCATAATATTTTTACTTTAAATAATATAATAATAGATATTATTATTTAAATACTTTTATTATTCTATTTTATAGAAATAAAAAATAAAAGAATAAAAATTATTTTCAAAGGAAAAATAATGTTTATTTTATATAAAATCTCTAAAAAACATTTTATATTTATTAAAATAATTTATTTTAAAGTATAAATAATTACCAATATTGGTTTAATTAAAAAATTTTATTAATATAAACATGTATGTATAAATAATAATTTCAAAAAAAAATAAAAATAAATAAATAAAACTTTATCTTTTATTTTGTTTTATATATAATAATTATATTATTATTTATTTTTATTATTATTATTATTATTATTATTATTATTATTATTATTATTATTATTATTATTATTATTATTATTATTATTATTATTATTATTATTATTATTATTATTATTATTATTATTATTATTATTATTATTATTATTATTATTATTATTATTTATTTATTTATTTATTTATTTATTATTATTATTTAATATTTTACTACAATATAGTTGATTTAATAATTATTAAAAATAATTAATAAGCATTTATATAAAATTTTAAAAATAAAAAAATAAAAGATTATTTTTAATATAGTACAAAATTGTTATTATTGTAATAAATAATTAAAACTATTATTATTATTATTATTATCAATCTAAAACAATTAATTGTATAATAAAGTTTTCAATAATTAAAATAAAAAAAAAAAAACTAAACAAATTATAATAATAAAAATAAAAATAATTAATATTATTAAAACATTCTTTTTTATAAACATTAATATTCTTTT
>MCFG01000114.1:105000-165427 GCA_002104895.1 Anaeromyces robustus | reverse complement strand
TGGAGGTGGAGGTGGAATATTTGAACCAGCAACTGGAGGTGGTGGTGGAGGTGGTGGGGGTATATTTGAACCAGCAACTGGAGGTTGTGGTGGTGGTGGGGGTATATTACTATTCATATTAAAGTTTGGATTTATGGTATAATCTGCCGTAGGAGATGCTATAGTTATAATTTCATTATATAAACCATCATTAGTTGGTGAATATGGTGAATATTGGTCCGGTGATTGAGGACGAGAAGAAGAATCACTTGAATATAAATCTGATGATTCTTCTTCTTTATGTTTAATTTCTAAAGCTCTTTGCTCTATATTTGATTCTAATGTTGCTAATTCTTTCTTTGCTATTTTTAATTGATTTGAAAGTGAAGCAACTTCATTAATTTTTTCTACAAGTGATGTTTTCAAAATTGTCTATATAAATTATTTTTAATGATAAATTAAAAATTAGTATATATTATTATTAAACCAAATAATACAAATTAAATATATAAAATATATTTTACTTACATAACCAGTACGAGAAAATGCTTTTTTTGTTGATGATCTTCTTTGATAAATTTTATTACTACTTCTTCTACGTCTATGCTTTGAATTATAAGTTAAAGCTTTTTCAGTCGCATTCATCGCTGATCTTAAACTCATTTTACGTTCGCTTTGAGAACTACTTCTGCGACGACCATGATGAAGCTCTGAAGAAGTATTCTTTTCATTAGAGGTTTCATACAATGTTTCCAATTCACGTTTCTTTTCTTCTTTTTCTTTTATTTTATTTGATTCTTCCTCTACTACTTTTAAATTATTTACAGCTTTATTAACATCAATATTTATAAGTGATACTCTTGGATCAGGATTAAATCCATTTTTTTGTAGTACAATTTGTTGTGTAATCAAGTCAATTAAAGTCCACATAGCTGATCTTTCTGAAGTGTCTTTTGGCATTAATAATGCGTGTTTTAAAACATTTAAGAATTGCGTATAACTTCTAGTATTTTTTAATGTTTTATTTAAAGTATCAAATAATAAGGTAGCATCATCAGTTTCGAAGCCACCTTGGTATCTCTTAAACATTTCTTCTTCATCTTCTTCAGCTTTTCTTTTATATATATCAATTTGAGTTTGTAATAATTCATCATCAATAACACTTAATTTTTGTATAATATTTGTTATCCCGAGATTTATTAATTCATACCGTATATGTAATCTAACTTCAGTTTGAGTTTTAGCAGGACCTCCACAAAGAATTGCGTTTATAAAAGATAATGAAGCAATTTGTAATTCACGATCATTTTGGTCAGAACGATTAACACGTTGATGTTCAACCAATAAACCCTTCACTACAGTTTCAAATCTTTTTGTTTCGCCAGCAATATCTACAAATGCTGTGATAGCTTCCATAACTTTTTTATGACCATTCGGTATTAAACATACAGCTGCTAATATTTCTAATACTAACGTTCTTGTACGTGTTGACGATGATCTTAAACACATTGCTATGACATTAATGGAATTATTATATTCAAATATGGAGTCAAGACCTGCTTGATTATTCATGATAGCTTTTAAACATTGAATATAGTGTTTTTCCAATTCATCAATAGAAGTCGAATAACCATTTTCATCTTCTTCCAAATGTTTTAAATTTGTCAAAAGAGTTTTTAATCCACCATATTGTATGAATTGGTCAACCCATGCCATTGGTTTCGTATGCAGCGCCGTCGCCAGCTGCGACACTACTTCTACACTATTAGAGTTTTCTTGTAATTTTTGTGTATATATTAAGCAATCCTCTTCAGGGTTACCGCCTTGATGCATAAGATTTTGTTGTATTAATTGCCATTTTTGTGAATTTGGCAAATGTTTGAAAAAAGTACGACTATCTGGAGGTAAATCTAATTCATCCATAAGTTTCTCAGCTAGAGTCATTAATTCCTCCAATGGTGGCATTGGTGGATTTGATGCTTCTCTTTCACGAGAAACTCTTTTCTTTTGTTGTTGCTTTTGTCTTGTTGCTGACTTGCCATTTTTACGTTGACGACGGTTTATAGTCGTACGATGATAACCTGGTTTGACTGGATCACTTGTGGTACGTTTTCTGGCTTTAACTTGGGAACGATATTGTGGTTTAGACTTTGTATTTCCCATTCTTTATTATTATTTAAAAAATTTGTTTTATTCTTTATAATAATAAAGAATAACTATTTAACAATTTAATATAATCCTTTTTCCTTTTTTGTTTATTGTTTTCTTTTAATAAAAACAAAATATGAAAAAACTTTTGAAATAGATTTTTGCAAAAAAAATAACTGAAAAAATGTGCTAAATTTAATATACAAACATCATTATATAGCAAACATCAAATTTGAATGTTATATAACAATTTAAAAAGCTTTTTTACTTGCGACTTTCACAATATTATTCTATAATTATTTACAAAAATTTATTGATAATCGTTGACGTTTTTTAAGTATATGAAATTGAAATTGAATTGAAATAAATTTCCCTAAAAAAAATTAAATAATAAACAGTTAATAACTATTTTTTAAAATTAAAATTCATTGTTAAATATGTGTTATTGTTTATGTCAATTAATTTTTTTACTTTTGTTTTATCTTTCTATATTATTATATATTATAACTTTACATGATTTTTTTCATTATTTATTTATTTATTTATTTATTATGATTATTTGCTATGATTATGAAATGATTATTGAATGATAAATTATTTATTTTAAAAAAATTATTTACGTTTACTCTAAATATTCCAAAAAAATGATATATTGTATAGTATAATTTAATTGACTTATTTTTGTATATATTAATTATATATTTGATTACAAATTTATTATCGTATATTATTTCAATTTTTACTTTTATATATATTGTATTTTGTTAATCAAAAAATTAAAAGAACTACATAAAACTAAAAAAATAAATAATCATAGTTTACTATATATAACATTAATTTATATTTATATTTATATTTATATCGATTGATCAATCCATTATTGTCTATTCTACATAACACATATTTGAATATTATTTTTATTTTTGTTAAAATTTAAAAAAAAACTTAATACATACTTTTTTAAAAGAATATAAATAAATTAAATTCTTAAAATATTGTTTATACGTTGATTTCTTTTTCCTTTAAAAAAGGCTAAATAACTATTTTTTATTTGTTTTATTAATATTTATTAATCGATTTAATCTCTCTTTTGAAATATTATTTAAATATAATTAATTAAGTTGATTGTTATGTTGATATTATTTATTATTTTTTGTTTAGTATTTATTATTATAAATTTATTTTAATATATTTAATGATATTAAAATAGTTATTAGTATATTTTATTATTGCATAAAGTATATTCGTTTATTGTTTGATTAAAAAATTAAAAGATTAAATTTTATTCAGATTTTTATTTTGATGATTTGATTTGTTTATTATGTGAACTCTTTTTGATTATTAAAAATTATTTTTTAATAGTGATTAATATCTTTTTTATTTGTTTATAATAAAAAAATGTATTTATAAATATGTTTTATTAACTAAATTTAACATTTTTTTTTTGTTTGTTACTATATATCATTTATTGAGAAATAAAAAGATTAAAAATTGTAATCTTTTTTATAATTATGATTAAGTTTTATTATGATTTAACAGTTATTTTTTATTATTAATATTATTTATTTATTATATAATAAATAAATATTTATTATTTCTAAATAATAAAAAAAAAAAAAAAAAAAAAAAAGAAAAAAAATATTTAAAAAAAAAAAAAAAGAATATATTTAATTATTAATAATAATATCCCTTAATTTTTTCTTTTGTTTCTATATATTATGCATTTAAAATGATTATATTACAAAAATATATAATTAATTAGTTAATATATATTAGTGTGTAATGTAAAATATATTCATAATATTATAAAAATTAATTAATAACTACAATTCATATATAAAATTAATTTATTTAAATGTGTATATAATTTTTTTTTAAATAAATACATAAAGTTTATATATAACAAATTAATTTTATAAATGAATGAAACATATAATATAATAATAAATATATATAATAAATTTATAAAAAATATATATTATATAAATGTATAAATATTTAATAATATATAAAATATTAATACATTAATATATGGTATTATATTAAAAAATATCTTGTAAATTATATTAGAATATATAGACATATTAGAACATAGAATCTCATAACAGGATATAAAATATTAATATATTATTATATGATAAAATATATTTATTAATGATATATAATAAATTGTATTATAATATATGAATTCTGTATATTTTTAATTGTTACAAAAAATGAATAATTTAATATATGTAGGCTTATAAAGATAATATATTATTATAAAAGTTTATTTTATAATAAATAAACTAAATTAAAATAATTATAATTTTTATTATGATTTTTAAAAAATTTTAATTAAAAAAATAAATAAATTGTATATATATATAAAATTAATTAATATATAAATTTTGATTATAATATAAGTCAAAATAGAGACTTAAATCCAATATATTTCTGGTTAAAGTTTCACACTTTAAATTAAATTAATATATGTTTTATTTATATATGGTATTATATATTATAATATATTGTATAATATATACAATATAATAAAAATCTTTTTAGTTTTATTTTCATATAACATATTAATTAAACATTAAAAATCAGTTATTTCTTATTGCTTTTATAAATATATAAAAAAAATAAAGGTAAATAAAAATTAATAATAATAAATAATAATAATATATAATATATAATAATAATAATATATAATAATAATATATAATTAATATTTTAATTATGTAATTATGTAATATATGTAATATATAATATTATTTTAAAAAAGTTTTATTATATATAATTATGTAATATATAATATTATTATAATAAAGTTTTGTAATAATATTATATATTATATATTATATGATTATAACTTTTAATATCATAACTTCATTACATTACATGATTATAACCTTTAATATCATAACTTCATTTCCTTATTTTCATTAATTATATAAAAATTATTAATTCATTAAAAATAAATATTATTATATACCTTTTGATTATTATATCATAACATAATAATTATAATAATTAATAATATTAATTATTAATACGATAAAAATTTCAAAAGGATTTCTTTCAATGAAAAATTGTAAAAAAAAAAAAAAAAAAAATTTTTTTCTATTTCTATTTGCTACTATTTTTAAACAATTGAAAATTCTATTAATCATTATAGTTTAATACAATTTCTTTTTAATATTCTATGGAAAATATTAAAAGTAAATTTATAATATATTATTATTTATATTAATATTAAATTATATCATAAAATATGAATATAGTTAATATATAATAAATAATATATTGATCTTTTAATAATTATAACCAATAAAATTAAAATTTTTAGTAATACAAATAAAATACAAAATATTACATTAAAAATACATTGGTTGTTAAGAAAGAAGATTTCTTTTTTTCTTTTTTAAAAAATAATAATTAAATGAATGAATTATTAAATAATAAATAAATAAATAAAAATAAATAAATAGATAAATAAATAAAAATATTTTATGTTTATTATAAATTAATGATTTATTATTTATTGATTATGACAATACATTAATGTAAACAATTACCATATCAATAAGAGTAAATTAGGTATTTTTTATTTAATACAAGATTATTTAATTCATATTTAAATAAAATCACTGACATACAATGATATTAATTATGATAATGAATTTCATTTTAAAAAGTCTTTATATATTTAATAAATTAAGGAAAATATATATATTATATATATTATTTATATATACTGAATATAATATTATTATTATATTTATATTCAACATCCTTTTAATATTTTCATTTCCCAATCCTTCATAAAAGAAAGTTGTTCTGGAGTATGAAACCAATGTTCACCGCCAATCATTTGAGTTATATGACAATGATGTTTGTTAATGAATTCTTGAGTAGAAGTTTCACTTACAACAAGATCTACATCAGGACGAAGAATAAATATTGAAATATCCCATTTTGTAATAGGATGTTCAACAACCCATTTATAATAATCTTCTTCACGAGAGGATTGTTCTTCAATAAATTTTTTCATATCAAGTAATGGAGAAACAAATAAAGCTTGTTTTATAGGATAACCTTGAAATCCTTGTAAAGAGAACCATGAACCTATACTATTAGCACGAATAGATACAGATTCCCAATTTTTAAAAAGATAATCACGAACTTCATCTAATAATGGTAATACTTCCCAAGGTTTACGTTCTACTGGTAAATCAATACCTAATACTTGATAACCTTGAGGTACAGCTACTTCTGCAAAAATTAAGGCTTCTTCCTTATGTCCATGTAATCCATGTACAAATAAAAATACTTTTTCACTCTTTTGGCCAATAAGTAATGCTGGTGTTTTTCCAATATTTAATTCTTTAGATACCATGTTTGTCTCCATTTTCTATAAGCTGACTTTACTCTTTTCTTTATTATTATTATTATTATTATTTAAAATGAATTATTATTTCTATATTATATTTTTTATATATAATTACTTTTTACTATTTAAATTGAATTATTATTTATATGATTATTTTTTATTATGTATTATTATTTATAAGTTTGGAAAAAAAATTAGAAATAATATAAAAAAAAATTATTTGCCGTAAAAAAAAAAGGTTTTTAATATAAAATGATTTGTTAATATTATGTTTGTTTTGTTTTGTTTTGTTTTTTGTTTTTACTCTTTTTTTTTTTTTTTTTTTTTTTTTTTTTAAATTTTTACTATTTAACAATGGATGATCCAATAATATTAAAATAATGCTATTATAATAATAAATTATAAATTCAATTAAGAATATATATTTAACTTAATATATTATAGTTTTTTTTAATAATAATAAATATTAATAATACAAATATAAATATAATATTAATATAATAAATAAATAATAAAAAAGATTCAATTTAATATTAATTAAAATTCTTTTTTTTTTAATTAAATTTTTGAATTTTAATTTTTATTATATATTATAATATATTTTTATATATTATATATATACAATATTAATCTAAAAATGTTTTAGAAAATTACACAAGTATTTGTTTTTTAATTAAAATTCTAAAATTTTAACTTTATTTTTTATTTGTTTAAAAAGAAAAAAGAAAGAAAAAAACATTTTTTTTTAATTTATAAATAAATTTGGTCATATGTTATCATAAATATTATTGGTTAAAATTTTTAAATGAAATGTATGTATGTATGTATACAAATAAATAATAAATAATATAGTGTATATAATAATAATAACTGAGTGTAGCATTTCGGCAATGTACATGAAATTTTTTGCATTGACAGGTCCTTTACGCCACATTTCATATTTTAAATTTATATAAATATTTTTTGACGCCACATTTATATAAAATTTTTTTAAGAGAGTTTATATACTAGTACTTGTATATTAAAACATTTCTTATTTATTTCATAATTTAAAGAATTATAAATATAAATTTTAAATTTCACTTAATATTTTATTTATTTCATAATTTAAAGAATTATAAATATAAATTTTAAATTTCACTTAATATTTTTTTTATTTCATAATTTAAAGAATTATAAATATAAATTTTAAATTTCACATAATATTTTATTTATTTCATAAGTTAAATAAAAAAAAAAGAAATATTAATAAAAAGAAGATACCACTAATAAATTGGTTTCATAAATCAATAATAAATAAAATATTGATTTTAATAATATAATAAATTTTTTATTTATTTATTTTATAAGCCACAATATAATACATTTAAATAATACGTTATTTTAATGCGCGATACATTTACGAAATACATTGCCGAAATGCACACTTCCCTAATAATAATAATAATATTATTATTATTATTATTATTATATATATATACTATATTATATTAATGACAATGATAATAATAAAATGATTAATATTTATTATTATTAATAGTTATATAACATTACACATAATAAAAACTAAATAAACTCTAATAAGTAAAAAAAAAAAAAAAGATTAGATTAATAATATAAATGATTATTGAATTGTTGGTAAAGTATTCTTAATTGATTATTGAATTTTTGGTAGTAAAGTATTTTTAATTCCTTGCAATAGGACAATAAATATTAAAAAAAAAAAAAAATAAAAAAGTGTAACATAACTTTTTCTAATTTACATCAATGTTAACATAAAAATTAACATCATTAATTATCATTATCATTAATTGTTATGATTTTCAAATAATTATCATTGTTATGATTGATGACCAAAAGCATGAAAAAAGAAAAAACTCAACTAACTCTTTAACAAATAATAAAACTCTTTTTTTTTTTTTTTTTACCTTTTATGTATGATAAAACGATATCTAAAATAACTTCAAATTAAAAATAGTAATTTGAATAATTAAATATTATATATATTAAAATAATAATAATTAATGATCTTCTTTTATATCCGTATTATCATATTATTGTTATAATTATCATCTTTTATAAAAAAAAAAAAAACTCCTTTTTTTTTATTTTCATAATTAAAACATTTTATATTACATTTTATATATGATTTTGAATAATATATAAATCGTTATCAAATATTCCGTTAAAACTTACTTTATTTGGTACATTATAATTATTTTTCATTTTCATCGTTTTACATTACTATCATTTAATATTATTCATTCTTGCCTTATAAGGAAATTACAATAAAATTATAAAATAGTTTATTTTTTTAATAATAAAAATAAATGAATATAAGAATAAATAAATATTAAACTTTTTAAATAATACAATATATTATTCTATTAATTATATGTAATGTATTAATTGAATATTAACATGATAGATTTACAATGTACAACGTATGGTAAAATTAATAAAAAGAATTTTGAAAATTTTAAAAAAAATAAAAAATCATATTAATTATTCAATAATTAAATATATTGAATAATATATATCAATTACAATATATAATTAAATATTATAATACTTTATATATATTATTTTAAAAAATATATAAATAAATTAAAAATGTTGAAGCGGTAAGTTTAAAAAAAAAAAAAAAATGAAAAAAAAAGAAAACTTTTTTTAATTAAATGTTTCTAACTGTTTTCTATTTCAAAAAATGTATTAAATATATTGTAATATATTAATATTTCAATTGTAATAATTTATACATTTTAACTATTTAATTTATACAGTATATATTATAATATATTGATGTATCCCGTTAATAATACTTGTTACACAAATATATAAGATGAGTAATCCATAGAAAATTTGTTATTATAGGGTTAGATTATTAATAGTAAGTCAAATGATTATAATAAAAAAGAAAATAAACAAATAGATCAATAAATTAATAGATGAATAAATAAATAATAATTAAATAAATAAATTAATAGATGAATAAATAAATAATTAAATGAATAAATTAATAGATGAATAAATAAATAATAATTAAGAGTATATTATTAAAAGATGTATTAATATATGTATTAATATATCTTTTATTAATAAATATTTATTTATTATTTATTTATTATTTATTTATTCATCTATTAATTTATTTATTTATTTATTCATCTATTAATTTATTTATTTATCTATAAATTTATTTATCTTTCCATAAATTTATTTATTTATTTATTTATTTATTTATTTATATTGTTTATTTATATATATATATTATTTATTTAATTAATTAATTATTTATTTATTTACTTTATATTTATTATTAATAATTTTTGTAATGAAAAACTTCTAATAAAATAGTGTTATAGTTTGCCACAGTTATAGTACTATAAAAAGTATTTTAACCTAGTTTCAGTCACAAAAGAACTTAAAAAAAAAAAAAGGACATTCTAAAAACAAGTATCAAAGATATAATACTAATATTATCTATATTATCTAATATGAAATACTCATAAAAAACAGAAATCAAATGTATATTATTAACAAAATAACATTAATTATTAATAATATTAATTATTTTTTGTTGTTAATATTATAGTCATGATTAATTGTAATAAAAATAAAACATAATTATATTTTATATTTACATTAGTACGAAAATTAATAATATAATAAAGAATAATAATGATGTTAATAATGATAATAATATTATTATTATTATTATATTTTATTTTCTTATTATTATTTAAATCATATTTAAATATTATTAATACTGTATAATATGTAAATACTTATAACTTATTCTGTATTAAGAATTATAACTTATTCTGTATTAAGTATTATAATATTAACAATATTAACTGTATTATCAATTAATAATATTTAATAATTGCTATTTTTATGTTTAAATTAACTATTATGGTAATAATTAATTAGTAATATTAATTAAAAAAGAAAAAAACATAATATTATAATACTTACATATTTTTAAATATTTAAATAATAATACAATTACATTACATTACATTACAATATTATAATAATAATAAAATATAATCCTTTAATATTTTGTTACTAAATTTTATTAACAAAAATGTTTTAAATTATATGCATACTTTTTTTATGTAATATGTTTGTATGTACATCATATTTCAGAAGATAGAGGAGTTTGACCTGTATTTTTTATTAATAAAAGTTATGACTGTAAGATGTGTAATATCTAAACAATTAATGACTTTACATATTCTAAATGATTGTTTTAAATGGGTTTAATTTTTTAATTAATTTTAATTTGGATATTATAAGTTTTATCGATTTTTTAAGCTTTATCGATTTTAAATAATTAAATGTATATGCCAATATAATTAAACTTTTTTCATTCAAATTAGAATTTTATTTATTATATGTATTAATATCTGTATTTTTTTTTTTATTTATATACAAGATTCAGTCACGTCCGATAGATAGAAAAATAAATTTATGATATTTTATAATAAGCAAAAGATATATCTATATTATATATTTCATTCAAATTTGAATTTGATATTTTATATATTAATAATATCTGTATTTTTATATATATGCATTAATAATATCTATATTTTTATATTTTTTTTATATTAATAATATCTATATTTTTATATTTTTTTATATTAATAATATCTGTATTTTTATTTATATATAAATTTATAATATTTTATAATAAGCAAAGAATATATATATTATCTAAGACAAATTATAATTAATATTGATGATTAATAATATAGAAATTTATATATTCATATTTTTTAAAGAAAAAAAAAAGTAATTTAATGATAATATTATGAAAATGAATTGTAATAACATTTTATTCATAAAATTATTAAATTAAATATTGTATAATATATAATAATTATAATAATAACTATGACAAAAAAAAATAACGTTTAATTTAATAGTAATTAATTCCTATTAATATATATTCATTCATATATTTATATATATAATTTCTTATTTTTTTTAAATAATAAAAATTCAAATTAATTTAGTTGTTCTATAGAGAGTAAAATATTTAAAAATAACTTTTTAATATAATTTTATTAAAAAAATATATTTATTCTTTTTTTTTCTTTTTACTTTAAACTTTAATATTTACTAGTTTTTTTCTTTTTTTTTTTATATAAAATAATAAATGTTATAAAATGAATTATTATATATATTATTGTTTTTATTAAGAATAATAAGAATAGGATTAACTTTTAAAACTAATTTATAATTAAATATGCTATTTAGAATAAAAAATATTTTATATGAAATAAGTTAAATAATTATATGAATAAATAAACATAATTATATTATTATGTAGAGGTATATAAGATATAAGCTCATTTTTAATTAATTTTAGATTATTTAACATGAAACAGTTTAATGAATACTTTATATATAATAAAATACATAAAATACATATGATAAAATTAAAACTCATTAATTAATATATCATATTTATATTATTATTAAACATATATTTTACATGTAATCATATATGACTATAATAGAGTTAATTTTCGCTCTTTTATTATTATTATTATTATTATTATTATTATTATTATTATTATTAATATTTACTTAATTTATAAACATCATTATTAATTATTATATTAATAAATAATAATATATTTTTATTATTTTGAATGATTGTATATTTATGATTTTTGTTGTTGTTCAAAAGGTTAGATTTATATAATATATATTTAAATGAATTAGAAAAAAAACTATTATCTTTTAAAAATTTGATATTTTCATAATAATAAAATTGAAATTTTCACTTAAAAAATATTTGTCTTTTATATATATATATATATATACTTTTATTGTTGTATTAGGTAATCCTTTTTAATTAGACAATCCTTTTCAGTAATGAAAAAAAAAGCTATTAAATAATTTTTTATTAATTTTTAAACTATAGTTAGTTTACTATTAATAAAAATTCTAACTTCTTTAATTATAATTTTTTTGTTTTTGAACGGTGTTATTAATCTATATAAATATTGTATATATATATTTTGTATTATAATGTTAAAAATTTTAGTATAAATATTATTTTTTCTTTATATAAAGTCTATTTTTAAAAATTTGAACATAATAAACGAAAAATTTTTATTCACTTAATAATATGAAAAGATTTCATTAATTTATTATTATTATTATTAATTATTATTATTTATTATTATTATTATTATTATCTATTATTATTTTGATTATCATTTTTATGTATATATACATATTAGTATAATATAATTGTTACAATCATTAATTATATATTATTAATATACAGTTAGATTGTTCTGTTAATATCAATTATTTATATTTTCTATATAATGTTTATATTTTAATTTCTTATTAAGTAGTTTTTTTTTTTTTTTTTTTTTTTTTTTTTTTTTTTTTTTTATCTTATGAAGTACACAATTTGTACATCATTTCTATTGAGTTGAAATATTAATATACATGAATCATAAAAAAAACATATAATGAAATGAAAAAAAAAATGATACTAATAAGAAAAACTAGATAAACATTATAGATAATAATGAATAATACTGGAGGGTATAAAGTAATATAGTAATACACAAAAACAATAAATTCATACTAGCCCTTAACTATTAGAATTAAAGTAAAAATTGATTTATAATGTTTTTACTTTAATTCTAACTTAACTAATCCTAATTCTACTTGGGTCGGTAATAGGATTGGTAATTACCTTACTTAGACTGTCCTGTCCTACTGTGTTATATTAACATTGACGTTCCTTGGAAAGGTTGATTTTTAAATTTATTGAACAATATATATATGTTGTCTTTTACAGATAACAGGCATGATATCATTCAATAGAGTTGAAGATCACAACAAGAATGGAAATTTTGAATAGGTACTAGACTCAGTCTACCACTTATATACAAACTATTTCCATTGCTTATTCTATGGACCAGTTGTCAACAATTTTATTATTAATACCAAGGTTCTCTCTTCACACTAATTAAAAAAATATAAATTCGGTTACTTGTTAAAAATTTTTCCATTTCCTAAAATATCAATATTACATATATACTACTTATTTTTTCATTATTAGAACTACTTTTTTTTAACCCATAACAATATTATTAATTTTATTATCTTAAATAAAAAAAAAAGATACTAAAAAAATAAAAAACCAGTTTTTTTTTTTTTTTTTTTTTTTTTTTTTTTTTTATTATATCACACAATTCGTACATCATCTTTATTGAGTTTAAATATTCATATACATGTATCATAAAAAAAATATATATATATAATAAAAGAAAAAAAAAAAAAAAAAGATACTAAAAAAAAAATAAAAAAAACCAGTAAAATATTATAGATTATAATGAATAATACTGAAGGGAAAAAAGTTCGGTAATTAGGATCGGTATTTGCCCCTACTACTAGGCTGTCCTACTGTGTTATCTCAGGATTGACGTTCCTAGACTACTTCTTCTTTGTCTTAGTTTAAAAAGAAATTTCAAGTTGTTTATCTACAACTTTATAATTTTATATAATATATATATTTTTTTCTTTTTCTTTTTCTTTTTTCAAAAATAAAAATAAAAAAAATAAAAAACCAAATATCTAATTATACCAAAATTTTATTAAATAAATTAAGAGAGATTATAATTTAAATTAAATTACAAATATTAATATCAATTTAATTATCTAAATTTCACAATTTTATTAATTAATAATTCATTAAAATTAAATTATAAATTGAATTTAAAATTATAATTTTAAAAACACAAAATTCCACATTTTCATTTAAACTATCATTTGAAATTATAAAAACAAACAAACAAACAAACAAACAAACAAACAAACAAACAAACAAATATAAACGCTATTAAATTTCTAAATTCCAGGTTTTTTTTTAATTCATCACTTAATTATAAGTTTTAATAAAACAAATAAAATTACAATTGATTTCAAATTTTCATTCAATTAGAATATTTATATGTTAAATAATCAATGCTAAAAAAAATAATTAAAATTTCGAATTAACATTATGAATTTTTAAATTTCTTTTTTTCCCCATTTTCCATATTGAAATTAATAATTTTTAATTCCAGTAATATTATTTTTAATATCTAATTGTTTATCATTTACTTTCACAGTTATATTCTTTTCCTTTCCCAAATTTGTTGAAATTTTATATATATATTAACTATATTTGATTATTAAATTTTTTCTGCTTTTTTTTAAAAAAAAAGAAAATATATACGCTAAAATTTATAAACTAAAAAAAATTAAATAAAAAATAATATTATACACAATAAAAGAATATTATATATATATATTTTTTAAATTATAAGTTTAAAAAGTTTATTAGCTTTTTTGAAAAAAGTATATATTGAATACAGGAATACACATAATACGATTTCAATAAAGGCGCTAAAATTAACGGTATCTGCGGAGGGAAGTAGTGTTTTGCTTCTTCCAGGTAGCTCTTCTTCCGGAACCAGAAGTGTTGTTGTATCTGTGACCCTTTTGGTGACCTCTGGATTTCTTACCAGTAGCAGTAAGACCACGAGCTTCACGGTGCTTGTGAACTGGGTTAACAATCCAGTTAATACGAGCATCACGACGGATGGCCTTGTGGGATGGGTCGACAAGAATAACTTCGTAGTACTTGTAGGTGGCATCTTCATTAACCCAGTAGGAGTTTAAGACACGGAGGTTAGCGCACTTACGAGCGACACGTTCTTCAGCAGTAGCACGAGTAGAACGTTGGTACTTAAGTTCAGCAATACCTTGGTGAACTGGTTTACCGTAGACAATACCCTTTGGGTTTGGTCTCTTACGACCACCACGGCGGACACGGATACGGTAGATAACGTAACCTTGCTTAGCCTTGTAACCAAGACGACGGGCCTTGTCTGGACGAGTTGGACGGCTGGCACGGTGGATAACGTTTAATTGTCTGTATTCCCAGCATCTGACTCTACCAAGGAATCCGAGAACATCGGATTGCTTTCTCTTGTATAATTCTTCAATATATTTGTAAGCACCCATGTTTTATGCTTTATTTTTGAATATTAATAATATTATAATTATAACAATGATAAAAAAAATGTAAGTTTATTAGTTTTCTTATATTTTTATTTATATCAAAATTATTTTTTTTTAAAAAAAATCATTTGTTTATAACAAAATAAATGAGTTGAAAATAAATTGCATATATATATTTTTCTTGTTATGTAATATGTATTATAATTTTATTTGTTATATATAGTATTGTATATCATATATTGCTTTTCTTTTTTGTTATATATTATAGAATTGTAGAATTATAGTGATTATTAATAATTTATACATTGGTAACTTTTATAACATATTACTGAATTATATTTTTTTATATTTTGAATCATATATCTGAAATATTTTTATTATTCATCCATCATGATATTCCACTTACGGGCATATATTTATTGTTGTTTTATAATGTATTATATATAACGTTAAAAAAAAATTCTACGGACTCATCCATTAAGATTTAAAATATACTTTCATTAAAAACATAAAATATTAAAAAAATATAAAAATATATCATATTATCCATTCATCATTAAATAACACATATTTATTTATACACTAGAAATTAAACCATATGAAAAAGGACGTATTAATAATTGACACATAAATAACAAAGACTTATTAAAAAATCTTAAACATTAATAAAATACACATTCATAATTTTTACCTAAATAGTTGTATAATAGGGCACAACTTTTTAAAAGAGAAGGATTAAATTTGGAACATAAAATTACTCTATCTTTATTACATTTGAATGGCTTAAAATTTAAGAGCATTTGATTGGATAAATTTAAAAATAATTTAAATATTCAATATATTACATTATAATATTTATATATTGAATCATATTTAACGTGATATCACATGTATTTAATAAATATATGTAATAAATGTATATATTTATTATTTATTTAATTAATTTTTTAATACCAATAATTATTTTATAATTTATAATTTATGTTTAAT
Organism: Anaeromyces robustus; assembly: GCA_002104895.1. NCBI lineage: Eukaryota > Fungi > Neocallimastigomycota > Neocallimastigomycetes > Neocallimastigales > Neocallimastigaceae > Anaeromyces > Anaeromyces robustus. The sequence continues at coordinate 148,887 of MCFG01000114.1, read as the reverse complement.
TTATTTTTTATTAGAACTTATAAATTAATAAAATATAGTATTTTTTTAAAAACTTCTAATTTCTATAGAAGATGAAGAAAAAAATAACAAATTAAGTACTAATTGTCATATTTCTCATTAATTTAAAAAGAAAATGATAATAATTAAATTACTGAATATTATACTAATTATTATTATTCAGATTAAGGTGGACAAAGTATCAATTTTAATTATATTAACATGTATTATTCTGAATTTAATAATGTAATCGTATTGCTAAACGTTACGATAAAATGGTGAAAAATACTATGAAAAAATATTAGATGTAGCCACAGGAAAATAAACATACCATACTTACTAACCATATCATAAGTATTTTCTTATGGAGAAAATACTTATGATATGGTTAGTAAGTGGTTGAGGAATCAATATTTAAAATCATTGAAAAACATTTAATTTTAAATATATATATATATTTAAACTCTTTGAAAAACATTTAACTTTAAATATATATATATTTAAAATTAAATATTAAAAAAATAATAATAATAATAAGAAACAAAAAACTAAAAGCTAAATTAAAATTCACCATAAAATTAAAATTTATTGAAAGAAACTATATTCACAATCATATTTAACTTATAAATAATAAATTTCATTTATAGAATTCATTGGAAAAAGGAATTTGAATTTGGACACAAATTAAATATTTTTTTTATATTATAAATTTATACCATAGAACATAATTTGATTTACCATATTTCATGTTATCTCTTTTCTTTAAAAGTGTTTTTTGTTCAATTTCTCTATAATTAAATTATGAATTTCATTAGTCAATGGGAAATGAAATTCATTATTTCTTTAATATTTATTCATATTCTTGATTTATAGATACTTTGAAATAATAATTTTCATTATATTATTAAATATATTATTAAAAAAATTATTTTTTAATAATTTATATATTACTATTTTTTTAAGAATAATAATAATAATAATAATAAAAACATTTATATATTGTATTAATTATATATATATTATTTAAAAATAATCACAAAATAGTTTTTCAATTAGTTAATATTTAAATTATTTTTTTTTTAAAAAAGAATGAATATTCTTTGATTTTAAATCCCATTTATTAAAAATTTTTAAATATAAAATTTAAATTATTGTTGTTAAATTTATAAAATACCATAATTAATATTAATTTACACCATTTTTACGGAAATTAAAAAAATATCAAAAATTTTCTTTTTTTATTATTTAAACTATCATAAGTTTCATTGAAAAAATATAAAAATAATATAATCTTTTTTTTATTTTATTATTTCAATTAATATAAATTTCATTGCCAAAATAAAAAGATTATTTAAAACTACCATTATTAAAATATTATATTACCAAATAGAGAAAAATTTAAATAATAATTTTTTATATTTAAGAAATAATATAAAGTAAAAAAATTTATTTTGGCAAATATTTTATTTTATTTTTTATTATTTTCTTTATATTTTGTTACTTTATTCATTTTTATATGATTTATTAGATACATAAAAGTATATTTATTTCTTTACATAATGCCACTACACAAATTTTATTAATTATAAATAACTTATCTTTGGTAAATTAATATTAATAAAATTTATTATATATTTATATCATTAAAGTTTTCAAGATTTTTAATGTTCTTGAATAAGAAAACAATTAATACAGATAGGATAACATTGATTTATAATATGTATATCAAACTTAATTTTATTATTACAGTAATTTTAAACTTTTTATTTATAATTAATTTTAAAATAATAATTATAATTATAAAAATAATAATAAAAATCAAAATGTTTTAATAAGAGAAAATGTATCAAACTTTAAAAAAAAAATTAATTTATAAATTTTCCATAAAAGGCAATTAATTAACTAAATATAGTTATGATATATATAAATAAAATAATTTAATTTTCAATTGTTAACATATAATAAAATATATTATTAAAATATAAGTTTTAATATTTTTGATTTAATTGGTTTAATATATAAATTAATATATACTAAGTATACATCAATATACCAATATCTAATATAATATTTAATATTATAATGATTTAATTATAATTAATTGTTATATATTAATATATTAATATATTAATATTTATATATTAAGTTTCATCATTAACACTAAATTTTAAAACAAAACAATTTTCAATTAAAATAAATAAATAAATAAATAAATAAATAAATAAATAATAAATAAATAAATATATAAATATATAAATATATAAATATATAAATAAATATATATATATTTAATATTTAAATAAATTTTATAAATAAATATATATACAATATACACAATTATATATGTCTAATTCAAATTTTAAATTAATTTAATCATTTCATTATTAATCACCAATTGATTATTAATATATATCATCCCTTTATTGTTTTATAATAATTATAAAAAGTACTTTATCATAATTAATAATTATTTTACTATTTATAAATATTTTAAAAATATTAGAACTTTACATACATTATTAAACATAAGAATGTATAAAACAATTTATTAAGATATATTATAAATATATTCTTAATATATTATGTTGTTTATTTTTATTTTTATTTATTTACATATACAAATATAAATATTATTAAAAGAATTAGTGATTAATTATTATTAATAGAATTCAAAGTGAAACTAATTTATATTAATAAGAAAAAACTTCATCCATTCCTTTCTTTTTTTTCTTTTTTTTTTTTTTTAAATTTATATTTTTTAAATTTAAAAAATTTTATAAATATAATTAATTTTTAATTTATTGTTTTAATTTGTTTATACAGTAAATATTTAAAAAATGTCTATTACCAGTTTAGACCAAGATTTAGGTAAATAAATAAAATAAAAAATATTAAAAAGTAAACAATAAAATGGATTGGAACATTTATAAGTAATAATAAATTATTGTAAATAAATAAGTAAATAAGAAAATATATAAATGATTTTTTTTTACTAATTTAATAATTATAATAATAATAAAACGAAAGTTAAAAAAAATTATTATAAATTATATATATATATTTAAAAATTTTTTATCAGTATTATTGTTATTTATAAATTCTTCTAAAAATGATATATTGTAATAAACAAAAATAAAAATAAAAATTAAAATGCTTGAAAAGTAAACAATAAATACATTAAAATAGAAAAAAAGTAAATAAATAATTAGGTATACAAGTAAACATTTTATGTTTACATATTTATTACCTATTTATTGGAATTGTTATATTTGTTTACATTATACAAATATTATTATATATAAATGTAAAAATTATCCAGGATGAAATTAAAAAAAGGAATTATATTATATTATATTATATTATATTATTTTATTTTATTTTATTTTTTTTTTCTTTTTTTGTATTTAAAAGAATATTATAATAAGTAACAAGATTTTTTAAGTACATTAATTAATTTCATGCTGATAAATATTACAATATTATTTTTATAAAAGCAAGATAATAAATAAAATAAATAAATGATTATGAAATATAAATAAAGTGTAGTTATAATTATTTTTTTTATAAAAATATTTTGTATCATACTAATTTATATATATAATTTTTATCGATAATTTATATATTTTTATTCTTTTGTTTACAATAATTTAATCATATTATAATAATTTAGCCAAGAAACGTGCTGATAAGTACGATGAAGATAATGAAAAGGAAGTTCGTGGATGGATTTCTAGTATTATTGGTGAAGAACTTCCAGCTGACCAAAGTTTCCATGAAATTTTAAAGAGTGGTGTCGTTATATGCAAGTTCGTATTCATTATTTATTTGTTAATTTAATAATTAATATTAAAAAAAATTTTTTTTAAAAAAAAAAAAAACTAAATATGTATTTATTATTTATTCGCTAATTTAATTATAATGTGATATTTTTACAATAGACTTGCTAACAAAATTGAACCAGGTACTATAAAAAAAATTAATAACTCAAAAATGCCATTCATGCAAGTAAATATTTATTTAAAATAATTATTTTTAATATGCCTTTAAAAAAGAAGATAAATATTAATTATTAAATTTACTTTTTAATTTACTATTACATGATGTTTTATATATTAAAATAATATTTAAAATTAATAAAGATGGAAAATATTTCAGCTTACCTTAACGCCTTAAAGAAATTTGGTGTTCCAGCTCATGAAACCTTCCAAACCATTGATTTATACGAAGTACGATAAAAAGATAATTTAATAATAATAATAATTAAATATAGTATTATATTAATTCAGTTATTAAATTAATAATAAATATATATAATATATATTTTTATATTATTCTAATAACTTGTGTATATTTATTTCTACTATAAAAGAATAAGAATATGCTTCAAGTATGTATTAAAAAAATTAAAAATACATTATATATTGATAAATATTAAAAATGTACATAAAAAAAAATTAAAAAAAAAATAAAATATCTAATGTTATTAATTATTGTTTTTGAAATATGTAATATAGGTTTTAAATTCTTTCTTTGCTCTTTCAAGAACTCTTGATGACAAAGGTGGTTATGACCATATTCCATTAATTGGTCCAAAGTTAGCTAAGAGTAGAGTATGTATTAACCAAAAAAAAAAAAAAAAAAAAAAGAAAAAAGAAAAAAAGAAAAAAAAAATAATAAAAATAAAATATACTATATATTATTTTTTATTAAAAATTGTTTTTTAATTTATTTTTTTTTTATATATTAATCTTTATTTATTCTTTTATTATAAAAGGAATGTTCCTTCACTGAAGAACAACTTAGAGAAGGTTTATTCATCGCTGGTAAATATTCTCAAGGTTACACTGGTGGTAGTAGCCAAAGTGGTATGTCATTTGGTGCTAGACGTGAAATTACTTACAACAATCCATTTGACAAGGACAAGGAAAAGAAGTAAATTAATTAAATTTACTTTTTGATATAATTAAAGATAGAAATAAAAAAAAAAAATTTTTTTTATTTCAAATTTAAATCAACACATGTTCATGATTATATAATTACAAATCAACACATGCTCATGATTATATTTATAATTATTCAAATTATAAATTAATAAAATTATTGAATGTACTTTATCAATACGAATAATTAAAAACCAATTTAAATCTATATTATTATAACTACTATTAAATTACTATTAAAAAAGTAATTTATAGTAATTAGAATGATGATAAGAATAGACTTTAATATATATGTATAGAAAAAAATAATAATAAAAATCGAAAATCGAAAATAATAATACAAAAAAAAAAAAAAAAAAAAAAAAAAAAAAAAAAAAAAAAGAAGAAAAAAAAAAAACTAATAAAACCAAAAATAAAACTAAGCAATATATATATATATATAAACTAAAGAAAATAAATAAATAAAAAAAAAAAAAAAGTAAATATATAAATAAATAAATAAATAATAAATAATATTATTTTTTAATTTTTTGCATCATTTTATTATTTTTTTTTATTTTTATTTTTATTTTTAGTAATTATAATTAGTTTTAGTGTATATTCATTATATAGTTTATATAGTTTTAAAAAGTACTAATACTATAGAAAATATATAATAATTTATTATATATTGAATAAATATTTTTTTTTAAAAAAAAAAATAATAATAATAATAAAATATTTGGTAAATGTAATTTAATATACTTTAATGTATTTTTTTTTTAACTTTATTACAAATGTTACACAAGGTCATTTTATAGAAATAATAATAAAAAAATGAAGTATTTTTATTTTAATTTAGTAACTAATACTAAACTTGACCCTTGTATATTAATATATACATATTAGTCTTAAAATATTATTTTACCTTTATACATATATAATATACATATATATATATTTTTCTGTCTATTTTCTTCTTCTTCTTCTTATTATTATTATTATTATTATTATATTTTATTTTTATAATTTTTATGTATAAGTAAAGTTTTATAATAAATATAAATAAAATTTAATATTTAATAATTTATGGTTTATTAAAAAATAAAAAATTTTTTAATAAATCTTAAATTATTATCAATTAAAATATAAATTATAAATTATTAATAAAAAAAATATCCAATGAAATTCATAATTTTTAAAATTTTGATTTTTATTATTTTCATTAAAATAATTATGGAAAAAAAAAAAAAAAGTATTCATGGTAATTGAAAACGGATAAATAATATATATATATATATAATATAACTTGTTTTTATTGTTTTTTTTTTGTCTTTATTATATATTATTAATTATATAAAATTTAAGATTACTTTTTTATAATTTAATATTATTAATAATATTATGATTATTATTACATATAATTAATAAATTAATTATAATTCAATGGATAATAAAGTATGCTATTATTAATTAATTAACCAAAACTTTTAAATTATATACTTTTTATATTAATTTTTTTTTATTATACATTTTTTTTTATAGTATTATATTTTATTTCTTTTTTATTTTACAAAAACAAAAAATAATGCTTTCTTTTGAAAAAAAAAAAATAATTATTAATACATAATCATTAAATAATTATTAAAAAAAATTTTAAAAGAAAAGTAAAACTCTATAAAAATTTTTTTTTAAAATTGTTATAGAATAATAATAAATACTTTAATAATAAATATTTTAATAATATCAGTAATCATATTATTTTAAAATATCATAAAATATTATACTATATTTAATCAATTAATAATAACAGTAATAGAATTTTTAACATCTTTAATTATTGAAAAAATAAAAATTAAATAAAGATAAAGATAAAATAAAATCATAAGAAAAAAAAAATAAATAAATAAAAACTAAAAAAAGTTAATATTAAATATAATGAAAGAAATTTCAAATGATGTATCATTTCAATTCCCAAGCGAATGGGATGATAAGAATGAACGTGCAATAGAACAATATAATAAATGTGGAAATTTTTATTCTGATAGTGAAACTTTTATTAATCATTATAACAATGGTACCTATTATAATATATTATATGGAATAATTATTGGGTATTCAATACTTGGCTTTGTATTAGTATTGAATTTTAGAAAAACTTTTGAAATTTCAAAACATAACCTATCTTTATGTTCATTATATATGATGGGATTAATAATAAATATAATGATATCATATTTAAAAAAGGTATTAATAATATATTTATATATTTATATAAAAAAAAATGCATATTTTTCATTTTTTTAATATTAATATTAAATATTATATAATATATTTAATATTATATTAAATTAGATGAAGTATTATTCATTACCTTGTTATATAGTATCATATTCTTTGATGATAGGTAAAAAATCTTTTAAAAAAACACTTATTTATTTCTAAATCTCAAATAATAATTTATAATAATAATTAATAATAATAAATTATAATATTAAATAATATATATAATAATAATAAACAATTTTTACTATTCAATATATATATATATAAAGGCTACCCATTATTATTTTTCTCAAATATTGGATTTATTTTTCGTTATATTAAATATTGTTATACAAATTATTCAAAGTATAATGATGATGAAATAGATAAAGAAAAGGAAAAAAAAAGATTTGGATATTATGTTAGTAGATATTATTCTGATGATAAATTAATAACAATCATGCTATTATTTATTATAATATCATTAATTTATATAACGGTATTATCTTTGAATGGTATATCTTTTTCATTATTTCCATTGGATGAAGGATTTTGTGAAATAAAGTAATTATTTTTATTTATTAATATAATAATATAAAAAACTATTAATATATTTATTTTTATTAATATATTAATATAAAAAATTATTAATATATTTATTTATATTAATTTAAAATTATTAATATTATTTATTTTTATTATAATTCTTTTATAACAGATATGAAAATATATTGAATGATGTTACTATCTTTCTTTTAACTATTATTGCTCTACCATTATCATTTTATGAATTAAATTGTCTTGGAAACAATTTTTCATTGATGAAATCATATAAATTTTCGGTTATTGCATCTTTCTGTTTAATGTTTCTTCATGCTATTTTATCAATAACTCCTTTTCATTGTTTTAGTATTACCAGCGTAATTCCACACGACATGTATGCTATTATATGTTTTTTTAATTATTATTATTTATTTACTTGATTTTTCATTGCAATAATTAATTAATTATGAATTTCAAAAAAAAAAAAAATATTATCCTCAATATATAGAAAAGTAAGAATATAATATTAATTTTTTTTTTCTTTAATTGATATAATATATAGATTATTTATACTTTATAATTGTTTATTTACCTATCCAGAATTTATTAGACCCGTAAGTTTTTTTTTTTTTTTATTTGATTATTAATTATTTATAAATTTATAATAAAAACATTATCAAAATTCAATATTAACATTTAATATAATTCTGATATTAATATTATTAAATAAATTATTATATATATAATATTTAGTTAATTAATTTAATTATAATAGAAATAAAAATCCAAGGTCTTGAATCAAATAAAAAAAGTTTGATAAAAATTTTGAATAAAAATGTACTTTATGATGAATTTTTAGATTACTGTAATAAAAAATGTTGTGGAGAATATGCAGTAAGTATTCAGTTGTTTTTTTTTTTTTTTTTTTTTTTAAAAAAATAATAATGATAATAATATTTAATAATAAACAATCCTATATTCAGACTATAGGAATATCAAGTAGAAAAAAAAAAGCATAATGAAATAAAATACTTTATTTAAATAAATAAAATTAATCATTAAAATTTATATTTGTCTATATATTATTAATCTTTTTTTATTTTATTTTATTTTATTTTATTTTATTTTATTTTATTTTATTTTATTTTATTTTATTTTTTTATTAAAGCTTTTCCATAAAGAATATTTGAAATTTAGAAGAGTTGTTAAACAAATTGCAATCAAAAATGACAATAATCCATATGATTCTAATGAATTTATAAATAGTTCTTTCAGTACATCATGTCTTAGTGTCTTAACAACAAATACTAATGATTGCGACTATAGTGTTGTTAATATTCATTATTTAGAAAATGAAATTGGTAATACTGATGGAAAGAAGAGAAAATTTAGTAATTCTAATACCATAGATAAAAGTTCTATTCTTAAATCAGCTGTAACAGAAGGATTATCTTCAAACTGTCAACTGGGTAATTATGAACCTAATGATAATGGACAAGTACAAAGTAAATATGATAATCTTTTTAGAATTATAAATGAGATTAATTCAAAATTCTTTGAAAAAGATTGTGAATTAGAATTAAATATTTCCGATAGAATTGTTAAAAAAATAAAAATAAATTTAACCAATTTTAATGATAGTTATGATAAAATGAAAAATAATCAATCCTATAATCCTGAACCATTACATTGTGAAAGAATTTTCGATGAAGCTTACAGAGAATGTATAGAAACTTTATATCATAATGTTTATAGTTCTTATGTAGTATATAAGAAAAGTGGAAAGAATGCTACAGAATTAAATATTTTAAATAATTCAAAAAATAATCTTGGAAGTAGTGAAGCTCTTTCCTTAAGAAGTCCAAAATTCTAAACATAAATATTATTATTAAAAAAAAAAATAAATAAAAAATTAAAATTATTTTTTTTTTATTTCTTTTCATTTTTTTTTTAAAAAAATTTTATAATTTGTATGTATTCAAATATTGTAATATCAATAATTATTAGCGCAATGGTTTTAAATAGCAAAATAATAGATTTCATATAATTACTATTGTAATGATAATGATTAATATTATATACCTTTAATATATATCTTATAATATATCTAATATATAACTATAAAAATGAATTTGTTTTTTAAATATTATATATATATAAACATTTTTAAATAATTTTGATATATATATATTTTTATATAATTCTTCATTAATAAAATTGAATACTTAATTTTTTATTAAAAAAAAAAAAAAATATATATATATATATATAACTAATAGAATTATAAGGAAAAGTGTATTTTGGCTAGTTAAATAAAAAGTGTTAACTGAGCCACCACCTATTTATATATTTTGAGTATGATCTTTTATATATGTTTACTATGCTTTAAAACATTTATAAAAGATCGAAATATTTCTAAAATAAATAATATTTACAACTCATTAATAATTAAATATATAAAAAAAAAATAAAAAAAATACTTATATTGTTGATTTACGATATTATTTTATTATATTTTTATTCATAATTATGTGTTAATAGTATTTAAAAAATAATAATAAATAAATAAACTTTAAAGATATAATTATTTTAATTAATAATTAAATAAACGAATTATTAAATTATTTATTAAATATAATAAATAAATAATAAAAAATATTTAATATTTAATATTTAATATAATATATATATTTATATATATATATTATGAAATCATTGATAAATATATATAAATAATTAATATGTTTCTACTTAATCAATTTCAATTTTGTTTATAAAATAATGCAACAAAAAATTTATATAAATTAATATTTATATATATTATTTTTTTTATTTAAAAAAAAAATTAATCTTGAAAAGAAGAGATATAATATTTATTAATCTTATAATCATTAAATTCTTTACAATAATCAGTTATTATAACTTTTTGATTGTGATTATCAAAAATACATACATATGGATTTTTTTCTATAAAATATATACCATAAAATACATCATTATTCTTATTTATAAATTCTATTACATCACCCGTATGTAAAATATTTTCTTCTCCAATATAATAATTTTCTAAATGAAATTCTATCAATTCATTATTTATTTCATATTCTTTTAATTTTTTTAATAAAATTTCATTTCTCATTTCATTAAATGATTTTATATCTTTTACATATAAATAACGTTTAAGACCTCCATATTTTATAGCCTCTAATTCAAATTTATATGAAGACCGTTCTATATTTTCTAAACTATATTTATTATCAGGTGAAACCGTAGCACATAACTTTGTATACCCTTTTTCATATGCATATCTCTCTAAAATCCACATAAGATTTCTTTGCAAATGAAGTCCTCTATAATTATTTTTTACAATAACTAATTTAAAATTTGCGCAAATATCAAAAGGTTCTTTTTTAATGTTTATGCTTAAATCTTCTGAGGTTCCTCTTTCATCAACAAATATTGAAATTGCTATTAAAATGTCATTATGATATACACCTACAGTTAAATTAGGATCTTTCATACAATGAAGAAACATTTCTTTAGTATTTCTTCTTAACACATTTTTATCTTCAAGATGTTCGATGACATCTTCTTGTAAATTTAGAATATCATTTATATCTTTCTCTGTACATTTTTTTATATATAATTCATTATTATTTAACATTTCATTTATTTAGTTATTTAGTTATTTATTTAGTTATTTATTTATTTATTTATTTATTTATTTATTTATTTATTTATTATAAATTAAATGGTTAAAGAAAAAAATTTTTATAATAAATTCATAAATAATATATGTATATATATATTATTAATAAATAAATAAATAATAAATAATAAATAATAAATATTATTAAATAATAATAATAAAAAATATATATATAAATAAATTTAAATATAAATAAATATAAATATAAATTAAAATTAAAAAATATATATATAAATACATAAAAATGGTTTTTACAATTAATTATTACAGTCAATAAAATAATTACTATTATTAATTATTATCAGTTTTTCTTATATAGATAAAAAAATGAAAAATATATATATAATTAGTTATTATTTATAATTATAATTAATAATAATTATTTATTTATTTATTTATTTATTTATTTATTTATTTATTTATTTATTTATTTATTTATTTATTTATTTATTTATTTATTTATTTATTTATACCTTGTTTTTTTTTCTTCTTTTCACCCTCTATTTTTTTCTTTTTAAAGTAACAAAGTTGACCGTTTTTTTTTTTTTTTTTTTTTTTTTTTTTTTTTAATATTTATTTGTCCTACCGTTAATAATTAATATAATAAATAAATTTATAATTTATTAAATAAAGAATTTATTAAATTAATGTTTTACAGAACCATTTATATTAAATTATATTAGTATTTTATTATATATAACATAACATAAGATATTTTATTATTAATATTAATATTAAAATTTATTTTCCCAAATTGGAATATGAAAATATGTCACTATATTTTTGGAATTATAAAATTTTAATAATAATTATAATAATAATACTAATAATAATAATAATAATAATAATAATAATAATAATAATAATTATTATTATTATAATAATAATAATATAATAATAATAATTTATAATTTTAAACAAAAACCAAACCTAAATAAAAATTGGAAATTATTAAAATATTATATTCTATATTATTAATTGAATAAAATATAAATATATTAAATATTAAATAATTAAATATAAATTAATAAATAATATTTTGATATATTATATTATATGGTATTTAATATAAAAAGCATGTAACGGTATTTAATATATTGTTATTATATTTACGGTAAGTGAAATAATTAATTTACTTTTTTAACTAGAAAATATTTTTTAATTATTGCATAATATATAATTTTATTTTATATATTTATTTATTATAATATATAAACAAGCTTTTTTAACTTCTTTTTAAGAATTAATATTTAATATTTGTTCTTTTTTTTTATATTGATGTTAAAATTTTAATATAATAATTATATATTATAATATATTTATAATATATAATTATTATAAATATTTTAAATATTTTAAAATTATATAGTTATATTAAATTTTTAAAATAAACCATTACACAAAAAAAGTTTCCATATTTAATATATATAATATAAATACTTTATATATCTTTATATATTACTTATATTTGAAATTAATTAAATATATATTAAATTAATCAAACTATTAATTATATTATTATTTTAAATTTTTATTTTTTAATGTTACACAATATCTATTAGAATATATAGTAAATCAATTGATTATATATATTTATTAATAATATTAAAAATTTTTCTATAATAATAATAGAATAATAATTTTATTAATTAAAAAATGTTTTTTTTTATATTAATAAATAGTAGAAGAACAAATGATTTCTAGTTATTTTAGTCAAATTTTTTTTTATTGTATTTATCATATTCTTTTAATTATTGAATTTTAATAAATAATAAATAAATAATAAAAAATTAATAAATAAATAATAAATAATTATTAAATAATTATTAATAAATAATTAAAATAATATCTTAATTTACTTTATAAAAGTATAGAAATTTTCCCTATATAAAAGAATATTTTTTTCCTTTTTATTAAAAGATATATGTATATAAGTTTTGTAAATTAGAATTTTAAATCAAAAATAATTTATATATAATAATAATAATAATAATTAAATAAATAAAGTAAATATATAAAAAAATTTATTTAAATTTTAATATAATAATATAATAAATAAGAGTATTGTAAAATATAAAGTATAAAATAATTAAAATAGTTGATTCAAGATGAAATCATATTTAAAGATAGCATCAATATTATTATTAGCTTCACAATGTTTAGGTAATTTTAAATAATGAAAAATATTATTTTTTAAAATTTAATTTTATAATTATTTTTAATGAGAATAACAAATTAAATGTTAATTTTTTTTTTATAAAAAAAAATAACAAAAGGTCAGTTAGGACAAACTGATATAAATAAATTAAATCAAAATAGAGCTAATCAATTAAATCAATCAGTTACTCAATCTACTCAAACAAGTGCAGGTGAAGCTGCACAATATGGTTCAGGTCAAACTTCACAATATGGTTTAAATCAATCTACTCAATCTAGCACAAATACTAATACTAATACTAATCTTAATACTAATACTAATACTAATACTAATACTAATACTAATACTAATACTGGTACTAATACTGGTACTAACACTGGTACTAACACTGGTACTCAAACTAAAGGTAAAACAGGTCAAACCATAAATGAAAATGCACCTTTAGCTCCCGTTTTTACAGAATGTAAAAAACCAGGTCAATTTGCTCTTACTTGTAAGTGAATAAAAATAATAAAAATCATTTTATTTTTTTATAAATATCTATTAAAAACAAAATAGTATTATAAAGTAAAATAATTATAATATGTCACTAATTATTAAACTTTTTTTCTTTATTTCATATTTATTAATTTATTTAATATTAATTATTATATAGTTGATGATGGACCAAATATTAATATTCCAAGTACTACAAAATGTCTTGATGTTTTAAAAAAGAATGGTATTATTGGTACTTTCTTCATTAACTCTAATAATTATGTTCAACTTGAAGTTAATGAACAAGCTCGTGCAGTAGTTAAGCGTGCTTATGATGAAGGTCATGATATTGGTTCCCATACTTACAATCATGAGAATTTATTCAAGGCTTATGATGAAGGTACATTAGAATTAAATGTTGATCAAAACAATGAAGTTATAGCAAGTATAATTGGTCGTTATCCAGTTTTCTTTAGACCACCAGAAGGTAATGGTGGTTTTACTGAAGAATACTGTGCTACTCATGGTATTGTATATGATCCAAGAACCGAAATTGTTCGTAAATATCTTGGTGAACGTGGAATGAAAGTTATTATGTGGAATGCTGATACCCAAGATTGGAATAACCAAGGAAATGTTCAAAATTCACTTACTGAATTAGCAAAATCAGTAAGAGCTCAAGGAGCAAGTCCACAAACTAGTAGTTTCATTACTTTACTTCACGATGTTCATGAATATTCTGTTGATGTCATTCTTCAAGAAACTATTAATTTCATTTTAAAAGAAGGTTATCAAATTGTATCTCTTGCCGAATGTCTTGGTGAAGCTCCATATATTGATGGATACAATCCAAATAAACCAGCAAATACTACAACTCCAACTTCAATTCTTACCAAAAATCCAAGTCAATCACTCAATGGTGACACAGAATTCGATCTTGAATCATCTTCTATGAAAATCATTGCTTCAATGGTCTCTACTCTTATTTTAGCTATATTAAATGCACTTATGTATTAAATCAATATAGATTAATAATAGAAGTTAATAAAATGTTCATTTTTTTTTCCCCTTAATTTTTAATATTTTATAAATTGATTAAAAAAAAAAAAAAAGAACATTTATTAACAATAATTAATTGATCCAATATTTGTATTAATTAATATACAAGATAGACTTTATAATATAAAATAACAATAATTTATTATTTATTTTTTAGGTAGTTTTCATTTTTTTAATTTATATAAAAATTATTAAATATAATATTAATAATATAATAATAATAATAATAATAATAATTAATAATAATATCTAAAAAAAAAAAAAAAAAAGGCAATTTTATGTAAATATATCAATATATCAATAAAGCAAAATAAATTATATATATAATTTTTAAATTTAAAAATGGACTAAATTTTTATATATATGTATATAATATTTTTTATATTTAATATTATATCTAATTAAAAATATATTATGATTGAATTATTGAGTAAAAAATTTTGAAGTTATGATAAAATTAATAAATTTATTATCTATGTTTAAAACTATTTTTGGCAAGGAGGTTCCAGTGAAATTGTAGGATGACTATGACATATTAATTAAGTTTTTAAAATTAATAGTTTTTTGTTAATATTACAATTATTTATGTTTATTTGTTGTCTTAATATACTTGTAGAGTCATAATAAAACTTTTAAATCTCTTACACAAAATTATGAAATAAAAATGAAATTTTGATTTCAATTTTTTAATTTATTATGGGTTATATATGTAAATAAAATTGTATATGATAATTATACAATCTTTAACTATATTAAATATGTTAATTTTGTACTACATTATAATAAATTTTTTTATTACATTATTAAAATTACAAAAAATAGTATTCAATAATAAATATTATAGAAATATTATTATTGAAATAAAAATATAATATTTAAGTTTATATATAATAAATATACTTAAATATGAGTATATAATATACTAATAATTAACAAGAATGTATAATACTATTAGATTAATCTATCTGAAGATGAAGGATCATTTATACTGTTAAGTGAATTTAATTGTTTTTTTATCTCTGGCATATGCAGAATATACATTTAAGAAAAGTGAATCTAAAGCTTCCTGGTGAACATCATCAAATATATTTTCAATATTTAATTTATTATAGTCTAATATACGTCCTTCTTCACCATTTACAATATATCTATTATAATATATATTATGTTCATATAATGAATTACTAACTTTTTTAATTAATCTTCCAGAAAGATTAAGTTCTAAGTCTGATCTATCATCAAAATATTTTATATAAATACGTTCAGCTTTTTTATATATTTCATCAAGTAATTGAACAAGTTTTTTATCTTTAGCACTTGAAGGATCTTGTCCTGGTGATTTTAATTCTGAATTTGAAATTTCTTCTAAAAATGTTTTATTGTTTCTAAATATTGTTTTATATTCCATATAATCAATATGAAAAATCTATTATAATATTTAAAATAATAATAATTATATATTTATTATTATTATTATTATTATTATTATTATTATTATTATTATTATTATTATTATTATTATTATTATTATTATTATTATTATTATTATTATTATTATTATTATTATTATTATTATTATTATTATTATTATTATTATTATTATTATTATTATTATTATTATTATTATTATTATTATTATTATTATTATTATTATTATTATTATTATTATTATTATTATTATTATTATTATTATTATTATTATTATTATTATTATTATTATTATTATTATTATTATTATTATTATTATTATTATTATTATTATTATTATTATTATTATAATCATAACTAATATTAATATTATCAACCATAAATAATTATTACTATTATTACTGTAATAATTTTTTTAAAATACTTACAAAATATTCAACACTTCTTTTTTTCACAGCATATTCAAAAAATTCTTTATATAAAAGTTCATCTTGAAATACTCTAAGTAACCCTTTTTTTGTAAGAGTAAGTCCTGATATATGTTTTTTATGAAAATATGACTGAATTAACTATTTTAATTTTGTTTTGGATTATTTTTAATTATATATAAATAAATATTAAAATAAAAAAATTAATAAATTTTAATATTCAATATTATAGGTTTTAAAATAATCTCTTGATTATATTATGTATAGATATATATATATATATATATTAAATATGTCTAAATATTATATAATAATACTTACTGGAATAGTTATATGGGAATAGTTGAATACAAAGAATAATAAAATGATAAAACTATTATTATAGTTAAATGTTTATATTTATATTTATATATATATATATATATCAATTAATATATAATAAAAATAATATATATATATATATTTTATATATAATAAAATAGTAATAATAAATATATTTACGCATCAACTGGAATATATCTTGATATTTTATTACAAAAATAGTACGGTAAACCTGTAAATCCAATATAAGACATTGCAAATATGAAAATTAATATCATAGAAATGTTTAATGTTCTACCAAAAGAGAAATTTTTTCCAAACATATGTATATCATGCATTGCTAAAGGTGTAAAAACAAAAATAAAAAAGCATAATATTGTAAATTGTGGGGTTTGTTCATATCTAGACAGAATAATAAATAATAATATAATAATATATTTTAAATATTATTAAAAAAAATAACATAATGTACACATATATGTTAGTTATAATCTCTTTATATTATTATAACTTAATATTTTTGATTTTTCATTATAAAAAAAAAAGTTTTCTAATCTTACTGTGTCATACAAAAGCCGTATGATATAGGATTCATAGTATAATTTATTTCAAATACTGATATTAAAACAACAAATAACACACTACATGTAATATATACTAAAACCCATTCAATTAATTTTGTTTCATTATATCTACGGCATATTCCTCGTAAGAATCCATTAGTTCTAAATTTTTTTCTAATATCACTCTCATCTTGACCTTGAGTTTTATTATAAAGTGCTGAATTTGCATAACATTGTTTCAAAATAATTAAAATAAAACCCATACTTGGGAGTAAATTCAAAGGAAATCCTATTTATTATTATTATTATTATTATTATTATTATAATGTAATTATTATTATGAATAAATTACAATAACTATCTTTTTTTTTTTTTTATATCATTATTATATTTTATAAATAATATTTTATACAAAACTAATAATATTATCATTAAATATTTTTGTTAAATAAGTGAAAAAATACCAATTGCACTAAGAAAAGCAATTAAAAAACAAGGGTAATCGAAAAACATAACCTTTATCACCGAATATATATTATAGAAATTTAATAAGACAAAATTTAAAAAAAAAAAAACAATAAAATAATAATAATAATAATAACTAAGTATAATTCTAAACATTATATTTACTCTTCTTATATAGAAGTTAAGAATATTAATTAATGACCCTAATGAAAAAAGTAAAGATGCTTTTATACTACATTTCATCTGTTGATATTCTTTTCTTTTAACAATAATAAGTATCATAGAAACTATTGTATATATTAATATTCCAATACATAATAAATTGAAAAAAGGACTTGGAACAAATATTTGTTGAAACTTTTCGACTTCATCAGCTTTATAATAAGGTTTACATTGTTCATATAACTTTACAGCATTTTGATCAGTTTTATCCCACGTTTTAGGAAAATCCATATTTTTTATAATCTTTTTTTTTTTTTTTTTTTTTTTTTTTTTTTTTTTTTTTTTGATTAATTTTTGAATAAAATTTTTATATATTATTCCTGATTATAGCAAAATCTTAATATTAAATATATTATTATACAATGGCACAGGAAAAAAAAATTAAAAAAAAAATTTTAATATAAAATTTATAATTATTTTTTATACATTAAAAATAATAATTAAAATATCAAACTTTTTAATTAAGATACATTTAAACTTTAATTTTTATATTATTCCTATAAATAAATTTTTCAAAATATTTTAAAATTTTGTCTTAAACTATATTATATATATAATACAAAATTTTGAAATATACAATTGATAATTCTTTATATTATGTATAATAAAATTAAGTAAAAAAAGATATTAAAAAAAGATAGAAATAGATATAACATACAAAAATATATATAGAAAATATTGTGAATGTATTTATATTATTTTAACTGAGAAATAAATAAATTGACAAAATTTATTTATAACTTATTTATTTATTTATTTATTTATTTATTTATTTATTTATTTATTTATTTATTTATTTATTTATTTATTTATTTATTTATTTATTTATTTATTTATTTATTTATTTATTTATTTATTTATTTATTTATTTATTTATTTATTTATTTATTTATTTATTTATTTATTTATTTATTGATTTATTGATTTATTGATTTATTGATTTATTGATTTATTGATTTATTTATTGATTTATTGATTTATTTATTGATTTATTGATTTATTAATTTATTTATTTATTTATTTATTTATTTATTTATTTATTTATTTATTTATTTATTTATTTATTTATTTTTTAAAGTATATCTTTTAATCAGTTTTTTTATTGAAGACAAACTATAAAATAAATATTATAATATTTTATTTATAATTAAAATTATAAAACATAAAATATAACATAAAAAAAATTAATTATAAGATTTATATCATATCATATAAAAAATATATATAAAAAATATTATTTCTTATTTTATCAAATTATTATTGATATCATAAGAAATATTTTTTATTACATTAAATAATCAAATATTGTTGACATTTAATAATTTAAAATATATAGACAATAACTCAAAAATTCTATTAATTATAATTAAATACATAATAATTAAGATATTTTTTTATGAGCTGTTTAATTTTAATAATAAAGATATAATATTAAATATAACAAAGACTATATGATATATTTTATTATATATTTTTATTAATTATAGTTGTTTTTTAATAATCATTTATTTATTTATTTATTTATTTATTTATTTATTTATTTATTTATTTATTTATTTATTTATTTATTTATTTATTTATTTATTTATTTATTTATTTATTTATTTATTTATTTATTTATTTATTTATTTATTTATTTATTTATTTATTTATTAAAAATATTGTTTATGAAAAAATATTATTTTTAATTTATATATATTTTATATAAACTTTATAATTAATATCATCATAATTACATAGTATTACATAGTATAATTACATATTATTATATATGATAATTATGATAAAAATTATAATTTCAAAAGTATTATTAACAGTATAAGTACTATATAGTATTATTATAATTATTATGCAAGATTATCATGACTACTTTTCTTTTCAAGTACTTTCTTTTTATCTTTGGCAAATGAAGAATAAACATTTAAGAAAAGTGAATCCATAGCTTCTTCATGAACATCATCAAAAAGAGTTTCACAATCAATTTTATTCATATCAATTTCATGTTCACCTGTTCCATTTACTACATATCTATTATAATAAATTGTATAATCATAATAACTATTAGTAACTGATTTAACTAATTTTCCTGGTAAATTAAGTTCAAGTTCAGAATCTTCTTTAAAATATTTTTCAAAAATATCAGTAGCTTTTGTATATATCTGTTCATAGGTTTGAAGTAATTTCTTACTCATTACATTAGTCGTGGTAGAAGGAGATGTAGGTGATATAGCAGGTATAGCAGATGTAAGAAAATTACTAGGAGATATAGTTGATATAGGTGATGAAAGAAAAGGAAGAGACATAGTAGTTGTAGGAGATGTAGGAGATTGTAATATATCACTTGAAGAATCATCTACATTCGTATTTATTCCTATCTTAAATTTAAATAAATTTTTGAATTCTACATATTCCACATGGAAAAGCTTTAATATTATTTATTTAATTTTAAATTTTTATTAAATACGAATATGTATATTTATTATTGTTATTGTTATTATCGTTATTGTTATTATCATTATCATTATTATTAAGTATTTTATTATCATTGTTGTTATTATTATAGTTATTATTTTTATTATTATTATATTATAGTAAAGAATATATATTTATAAAATAAAAAAAAAAATGAATTAATAAGAGAAGAGTATAATAATAATTTCTAGATATTTTCATATATATAATTTAAATAAAGTTTTATATTTATATTTATCATTACAGCATATTCAACACTCCTTTTTTTAACTGCATATTCAAAAAATTCTTTATATAAAAGTTCATCATCAAATACTTTATATAAACCTTTTTTAGTAAGTTCAAGTCTATTAACGTGTTTATTAACAATATAGGATTCAATTAACTATAATAATTGTTAATTAATAAGTCACAAGCAATATTATTTTATTTTAATATACAAACATAGATAGAATAACAATAATAAAATTATATATATATACTTAAATTTTTAATATATAACTTTTAAGTTTCTTTTATACTTACTGGAACAGTAATATGTGTTATATAGAATATAAAGAAAAACATTATCATAAAGCTATGTATATTAAAAAAAAATCATTTTTACAATTAATAAAATAATTTTTTATCATAACATTAATATTTATAATTAAAAAAACCAATATAAATTGTATTTTTAATATTTTTACAATTCAGAAGGAAAATATCTTGATATTGAAGAACATGTATATTTGTTAATATTAACTGTTACCACATAAATTGTTACCATTAAAAAAGAAGATATTAATGTAGCACTCAATGTCCTTATAAATGAAAAATTTCCTCTGAACATATAAAAATCATGAATAGCCATTGGAAGAAAACCAAATAAAAATACTATAAGTAATAACCATCCTGGTGCTAGTTCATAACTAATAAATTAATAATTGAATTTTATGAATTATTAATATATTAAGAATAAAAATAATAAAATAGTTAAAAAAAATAATATTTATTTTTAATTATATTATTATAAGTTTTAATCAATATATTAATAATTCTTATTTTTTTTTTCTTTTATTAACAAATATACATATAAAAAAATTCCCTGAAATATACTTTAGTGTACAAAATCCTTGTGATGAAGGATATATAGTATAATTATATTCACCCATTGTGAAAAAAGTAACATATAATAATGACATAGTAATAAATATTAAAGTTAATTTTATAAGATATTTTTCTGAAAAATGAAAGCAAACTTTATGCAAATATCCTCTTTTATAATTTCTCAATTTATCTTCATTATAATGTTTATTATAAAGTGATGCATTATTGTAACATTGTTTTAAATATGATATAATAATTCCTGCACTTGAAAAAATACATAAAGGAAGAGCTAATATATTATTATTAGTTTAATCAATTTTAATTATTTATAATAAATTATTACATTATTAATAATAATTATCAATATTAAAATATAAATATTAATATAAATTTTAGTATCAATATCATTAATATTAAGATTAGTATTAATATATTTGTATTTATATTATAATTACAAATAGCATTTGAATATGGAATTACGAAACAAGGAAAATCAAAATACAAAACCTAATATATTATTGTTAATATAATTATTATATATATATATATACTATATGAAATAATAATTATGATTCTTTATATATAAATTGTACCCTTCGAAAATAAAATATTATAACACTCAGTAATGCTCCGAATGAAAATAACAATAACAATGTTATATTACAATTCATTTTTACATATGCCTTTTTTTTAATAAGAATTAATATTACTGATATTACAATGTAATTCATAAGTTCACCACAAATAAATCGAGAAAAAATACTTGGCTTAAATACATTTACAAATTTATCTTCATCACCAGATGAATAATACTTCTTACATCTATTGTATACGTCATGAGCATGGGGATTTGAATTATCCCAGGATGATGGAAACTCCATTACCAATAATTTCTACTTTTTTATCTTGTTTTATTTATTTTATTACTGTTTTCTCTTCTCTTTTTTTTATTAAAAAATATATTTATTTTTATTATAACTGTTCTAAAAAAATTATTTAATATATATATTTTTCAATTTGCAAAAATAAATATTATAAAAATTAAAAAATATTAAAAAATAAGTTTTTTCAGATTATTACAAAATATGCTTATATATAATATAATTCTTTATTATTTTATTAAAAAAAATTATTTGACTTAATTATCCTCTTAAAAAATGGAGAATTCTATTTATATCACTCCATATTATTTTTATTTTTATTTTTAAATAATTTTAACTCTAATATTTAATTTTTTATTATTATTATTATTATTATTATTATTATTATTATTATTATTGTTATTATTATTATTATTATTATTGTTATTATTATTATTATTATTATTATTATTATATTTATTTATTATTTATTATTTATTTATTTATTTATTTATTTATTTATTTATTTATTTATTTATTTATAATTTATTATATATTATTTATTATTATTTATTATTATTATTATTATATTTATTTATTATTTATTTATTTATTTATTTATTTATTTATTTATTTATTTATTTATTTATTTATTTATTTATTTATTTATTTATTTATTTATTTATTTATTTATTTATTTATTTATTTATTTATTTATTTATTTATTATTTATTATATATTATTATAATTATTATTGTTATTATTATTATTATTATTATTATTATTATTATTATTATTACAAAATATTCAGTGTTTCTTTTTTTCACAGAATATTCACAAAACTACTATAAAAGTACATCTTGAAATAATCAAATATGGTAACCAATAATAAAATGTTGAAATTTTATATTATAATAAATAATTGACAGTATTATATTATATTTCATTGAAATTTAATAATTTTTTAACAATATAATTGACAGTATTATATTTTTTTTTAACAATATAATTGACAGTATTATATTATATTTCATTTGAAATTTAATAATTTTTTAACAATTTAATTGACAGTATTATATTTTTTTTTTAACAATATAATTGACAGTATTATATTTTTTTTTAACAATATAATTGACAGTATTATATTTTTTTTAACAATATAATTGACAGTATTATATTATATTTCATTTGAAATTTAATAATTTTTTAACAATTTAATTGACAGTATTATATTTTTTTTTAACAATATAATTGACAGTATTATATTTTTTTTAACAATATAATTGACAGTATTATATTTTTTTTTAACAATATAATTGACAGTATTATATTATATTTCATTTGAAATTTAATATTTTTCTAACAATATAATTGACAGTATACATTAACATTGCAGAGACAATTGAATATAATTTTTTAATAAACATCTATATATTCATCACTAGATATAGTGTTATTTACATTTATGTAAAAAACATAAATGTAAAAAACGCATTTAAATAGTCTTAAGTAATTCCATTTCTTTTTTTTTTTTTTTTTTTTTTTGTTTAGATTAAAAATTTAAATATATATTATTGTTATTTATATTTATATTACTCATGTAAATATTTATTTGCATAATTAACTTCTTTAAAAAAAATCATTCAAAAAAATAATAATATTTAATTTTATGTAATTAAATTATAATTTAAAATTCAAATTACTATATTTTGCATAATATATTGTGAAATAGAGATAAATTTTTGATTTATTTTTTTATTTTATTGAACTTGGTAGTGTTTTTTTATTATTACATTTGTTTTACATTTGTTTTATGTATTTTAGAATTAATATAGAAATAAAATATAATATTGTATTAATTTCTAATTTCTAATATTTCTAATTTCTAATATTCCACAAACTTATCTCTTAATATACTTTATATATATTTTTATATATATTTTTTTTTAAGTTTATCACTTTCCCTTTAACTAATTATTTTACTTTATGAATTCTGACTTGAATATGCTTTGATTTTGAACTTATAATTTCATTATTAAAAAAATAATTTACATCTTGATTAATAGAATTAATTTTAATAAATCCATTACGGATCTTCCGATTTCTTTATCACTATCAAAGTCAAAGTCTATGTGAATTTTATTATCATTATTATATAATAAAATTTTATACTGCAATTAAATAAAATTATTTTTAAATATTTTAATATTTTTCTAACATTTACATAATCAATTAGTTCATTTGCTTTTCTAAATACTTTATTAATTGTGAATAAAATATCAATCTAGTACAAATAGTCAAATACAATAAACTTCCAATTATTTATTTATGCTTTACATTAAGTCTTATAGTATTTTTTGTAATTCTATTGATTGTATATTTGACACTAGATTGCAATTACGTATATTAAATCTACTTAAAAAATATTATTTAAATATCTTTCTTGATGTAATAAATACCTATGATTATATTTTTTAAATTTAATTCCTAGAAAACAATAATCAGTTCCTACATATACTATCTCATAAATTTCATTTAAGAATCTTTTTGTATTACTAATTTCTTTTATCTCTACCGGTTATAAAATATCATCAGGATACTTAAATTACATATAATGTCACCTTTTTTATTTCTATTAATATAAACATATTACTTTTAAGTCTAACAAATATTTGATTTAATAATATTTTATTTTGTTTATACATATACTAAATATTTTTTATTATTTCTTAATTCTATATACTTGATTAAGTTTGACTCTTGGATTGTGTTCTTTTTATTTCTTTTCGCTAATAAGAAATAAAATCATCATTCCATATTTTAAAATTGTTTTTGACTAAAAAGTTCTTGATACTAATTATATTTTTAAAATTTATTACGTTTATAATCATTTCAGTTTATTTATTATATTATCATATTTGTAGAGTTGTAATATGACTTTTAACCTTTAATATAAAATTATGAAAATCGTGATGAAATTATAATGAAATTTTGATTTTATAAAACATGGTACCATTGTATTATTACAGTAATTATTCATATTTTATAATATAAATAATAAAATAAATATTATAGAAATAATGTTATAGAAATAAAAATTATAGTACTAAACTTTATTTTTAATATTATATATTATATGAAATTACAAATTTTAAAGTTAAAAACTTAAATAGAAAAATTTTAATTTTTTTCCCACCTTTTGCTTTTTTGTACCGGAAAAATAAATATATTATATATTATATATATTTACCTTTATATTAATAAAAAATTTCATATGAATAAAATTAAATACTAGCTGTAATATCATTTAATTCTTAACTAAACCAAATTAAATAAAATTAGTTTAATAATTTTTTTATTAAAGTATATTAATACATATGATTATTAAATATACATATATATATATATATATTTTTAATTTCTCACTTTATCACCTTGTATAACAATAAAATTTTTGCTATATATTATATTTATATACTAGAATATATAATAAATTATATAGAAAAATATTTATATATACTTATAATAATAAAAATAATAAGAATAATAGAAAATAACAATATGAAAAAATATATGATGAAATATAGATATCAAAAAAAAAATAATAATTATTATTATTATTAATTTTATTTTAATTTAATTTAATAAAATACATATAATTAAACATTATATTTATAAAGTTATCTTGGATATTTAAAAAGAAAAAGAAAAAGAAAAAGAAAAAGAAAAGAAAATAAAAACACTCTTTTTAATAAATAAAGTAAAAAGATTTTTAATTAATCAAATAAATAAATATATAAATAAAAGCTATCAATAAAACATTTTATATAAATATTAATAATGATAAAAATAATTACTATTATTAATATAACTATTATTATTATATTTGTTATATAATATTATCATTATATGATTATTCTAAAAATTTCAATTTTAATAATATAATAAATATGTAAACATTTGTAAAAAAATCATTATGGTGTGCCACGATGAGCATTTTCATTTGCCAAAATTTTCTTTTGATCTTTGGCAAATGAAGAATAAACATTTAAGAAAAGTGAATCCATAGCTTCTTCATGAACATCATCAAAAAGACTTTCACAATTTATTCTAGTTATATCAATTTCATGTTCACCTGTTCCATTTACTACATATCTATTATAATAAATTGTATAATCATAATAACTATTAGTAACTGATTTGACTAATTTTCCTGGTAAATTAAGTTCAAGTTCAGAATCTTCTTTAAAATATTTTTCAAAAATATCAGTGGCTTTTGAATATATCTGTTCAAAGGTTTGAAGGACTTTTTTATTTAATAAATTAGGCATAATTGTACCAGTACTTAATGATGATAGTATCATATCATCTTTTAATGATTCGGTATCTATTGTTGATACTTGATTTGATGTTGAATTTCCTCCTGGTTTTGATTTAAATAAACTTTTAAATTCCATATATTCCTCATGGAAAAGCTTTTTAATAAATCGTTATCATTATCATTATAACAGTCATTATTAACATTATTATTATTGTTGTTGTTGTTTTAATATTTTTATAAAAAAAGAAAAAAAAAGGAAAACAAATAAATTATTTGTAAAAAATATTAATAAAACAAAAAAAAATAAATTAATATATATATAATATAAATATTTAGTACAATTATCAACATAAAATATACTACATTAAATAAAATATATTATAATTACAGCATATTCAACACTTCTCTTTTTAACTGCATAATTAAAGAACTCTTTATATAAAAATTCATCATCAAATACTTTATATAAACCTTTTTTTGTTAGGTCAAGTCCTTTAATGTGTTTATTAACATTATACGATTCGATTAGCTATAAAAATTAATTATCGATGAATATTAATAATTAATTAATTATTTATTTATTTATTTATTTATTTATTTATTTATTTATTTATTTATTTATTTATTTATTTATTTATTTATTTATTTATTTATTTATTTATTTATTTATTTATTTATTTATTTATTTATTTATTTATTTATTTATTTATTTATTTATTTATTTATTTATTTATTTATTTATTTATTTATTTATTTATTTATTTATTTTTAATTATTTTAATTATTATATATATATAATGATAATATTAATAATAATGATAATAATAATATATTATTTTTAATTACTTACTGGAATTGTAATATGTGTAATATGGAATATAAAGAAGAAAATGATAATATATCTATTTATATTACAATAAAAAAAATCAATTTTAAATTAATTAAAAAAAATTTTTTTTTTTTTTTTTTATGACATATTTAAACATAGCTATTTATGATATTATTACATTTCAGAAGGTAAATATTTCGAAATTTTACGACAAGAATAATTTGATATAAAAACCGTTATTGCAAAAAATAATACACATATGAAAGTAGATATCATAGTAATACTTAATGTCTTTGTGAGTGAAAAATTTCCTCTAAACATATATAAATCATAAAGAGCCATTGGAAGGAAACCAATAATGAACACTAAAAGTAATATACTTCCTGGAAATAATTCATAACTAATAAATTATTGATTAATATACAGTATATAATATATGTATATTAATAATTTTAATAACAAAAAAAAAATTATAATTTATAAATTATAAATTATAAATGTATAAATAAGTATTAGTAATAAGTATTTATCTATTCAACAAACTCTATTGTACAAAATCCTGTTGATATTGGATGTAAAGTATAATGCTTTTCTTCTAATGATACAAAAACAACATAAAATATTGATATAGTAATATATATTAAAATTGATTTTATAAGATTTTTTTCTGTAAAATGGGTACATAATTTTTGTAAAAATCCTCTTGCAATATTTTTTGAATTTTCTTCATTAGAATGTTTACTAAGAAGTGATGCATTATTATAACATTGTTTTAAATATGTTAAAATAATTCCTGAACTTGAAAAAAAGCATAAAGGAAAAGCTAGTATATTATTATTAACAATTATTAATAATATAATTGTTATTTGTTTAATATATATTAATATAGATATTAGTATTATTATTTAATAAATAACAATTATTAATGATAAATCCATATATATAATATAATATAAATATTAGTACTAATATTAATATAAGTATCAATATTAACATTTATATTATACGTACATATAGCATTTACATATGGAATAACAAAGCATGGGAAATCGTAATACATTAGCTAATATTGATAATGAATTTATTATTATTATTATTATTATTATTATTATTATTATTATTATTATTATTATTATTATTATTATTATTATTATTATTATTATTATTATTATTATTATTATTATTATTATTATTATTATTATTATTATTATTATTATTATTATTATTATTATTATTATTATTATTATTATTATTATTATTATTATTATTATTATTATTATTATTATTATTATTATTATTATTATTATTATTATTATTATTATTATTATTATTACTATATTACTATTATTATTACTATTATTATTTATATTATGAATATGTTTTTTGTTTTAAAAAATAATATATATAATATAAAAAAAAATATGTACTCTTTGGAAATAAAATATTATAACACTTAGAAATGACCCAGTTGAAAATAAGAATAACAATTGTATATTACAATTCATTTTTTTGTATGTTCTTTTTTTAATAATAATCAATATTAATGATATTATATTATAATACATAACTACACCGCATATTATTCGAAAACCTATACTTGGTACAAAGATATTTTCAAATTCTTCTTCTTGTCCTAATGAATAATGTGATTTACATTTATTGTAAATATTCTGAGCCTGGGGATTGGTTTTATCCCAGTTCATAGGAAAATCCATAGAAGCATTTTCATCAAATTCCATTTTTTTTTATATTTTTTCGTTTGTTTTATATATATTTAATTTTTTTTTATAATTGTATATTTTATTTTTAAAGATAACTCTCTTTTTTTTATGTGTATTACTAGTTTTTTTTAAAAAAAACTAGCCTCTTTTTTTTATGAATTTTTTAATTTTAATTGAATGTTATTATTGAAATTAATAATATTGAAAAAAAAAATTTTTTTCTTAGCATGTACCAAATTATTAATATTGAATTTTTTATAATTTGGTACAAATTTAAACAAAGATTAAAAAATTCTAATTGATTATTTATTTACTTATTTATTTATTTATTTATTTATTTATTTATTTATTTATTTATTTATTTATTTATTTATTTATTTATTTATTTATTTATTTATTTATTTATTTATTTATTTATTTATTTATTTATTTATTTATTTATTTATTTATTTATTTATTTTATTTTATTTAATTTTTTTTATTTCATTTTATTTTATATCATTTTATTTTATTTCATATTATTTTTTTTTTTTTTTTTTATAATTTTTTTTTTAATTTTTTTAATTATATCCCATTTATTTTATTTATTCATTTTTTCTATTACTATTATAATATTTATAAAAATAAAATTTTATAATCAATCTAATTTATATTATTTTGTTCAGATTTAGTTTATTTCATAAATAATAAACTTTTTAAAAAAAATAAAAAAAAAAAAAAGAAAAGATCAAAAAAAAAAAATTCTTCCGTTTATAATATATATCACGTTTTTATTATAAACTTTTATTAATAAGATTATAATATTATTATTAGTTAAATATAGTATTTTTTATAATAATAATTAAATATTTATAATTATAAAATCTTTGTTTTTTTCTTAACAATTAATATTAATATTATTATAATTATTTAATAAAATGAAAAAAAAATAACAAAACTATTAATATTAATATATCTATTTATTTATTAATTTATTAATTAATTAATTTATTTATTTATTTATTTATTTATTTATTTATTTATTTATTTATTTATTTATTTATTTATTTATTTATTTATTTATTTATTTATTTATTTATTTATTTATTTATTTATTTATTTATTTATTTATTTATTTATTTATTTATTTATTTATTTATTTATTTATTTATTTATTTATTTATTTATTTATTTATTTATTTATTTATTTATTTATTTATTTATTTATTTATTTATTTATTTATTTATTTATTTATTTAGTTAGTTAGTTAGTTAGTTAGTTAGTTAGTTAGTTAGTTATTAATTTATTTATTTTATTAGATTATTATTTATTATTTATTAATCTATAATTGAAGAATTAATAAAAAAGAAAAAGTTCTATTCTTAAAATAGGTATAAAATTTATTTGTATAAATTTTTATACTTGTTTATATATATATATATTTTTATTAATATATTTCATATAAAATGATAATTTTATCAATAAAAAAATAATTTTTATAAAAAAAAAAAAAATAAATTATCATTTTTTCTTTAAATAATTTTCAACTTCTCTATTATAACAAAATATATTATTAGTAATTTCTGCACCATTATCAATTAAAAAATTAATTAATTCTTTATGATACTGTAAACATGTATAATGATTTCTACAAATTTTACCTAATAATGAATACCCATCATTATTTTTTTCATTAATATTACCACCTTCATGAAGTAAATATTCAATGATTTCTCTATTATTACCTTTATAATAATTAAAAACTTTCATTAATACTGTATCACCATCATTTTTACATTTATAATTAATATTAGCACCATGTTTAATTAGTAAATTTCTTATTTCTATTGAATTATGGATAATAGAAAGGTATAAAGGGGTTTCTCCTAATTTATTTTCATCATTTATACAAGAATTACCAATTAATAATTGTGTTAATCCATAATTTTCATTTTTAATAGCTATCATTAATGGAGTATTCCCACTAATATCTTTACAATGGACATCAACATCATTACTTATTAATTTTTCACAACATTCCATATAATTTTTTTTAGTTGCTATAATTAAAGGGGTATCACCATCAGTATTTTTAATATTAATATCAGCACCTTGATCAATTAAATAATTTATAATATTAGTATTTTTTTTATTAATAGCAATTAATAATGGAGTTCTACCATAAATATCAACCGAATTTATATCAGCTCCATAATATATTAAAAGTTTTATTTTTTCTAAATCTTCTCTTTCAGTAAAAATAATTAAAGCTGTTTTATTATCATAATTTTTTATATTAATATCAGTACAATGATTAAGAATACTGGTATAAATTTCTTCATTATTAAATAATAAAGAAGTTAAAAGTAAGGAATGACCACTACTATCCTTTATATTAATATTAGCTCCATAATGAATTAAAATTTTTAAAATTTCATTAAAATGATTACGAATAGCAATACTTAGAGGTGAATTACCATTATCATCAACCATATTTATATCAATACCATTTTTAATTAAATAAGTAGCTATATCAATATAGTTATAATAAGTAGCAATAACCAGTAATGGTTTCCCATTATTACTTTTAACATTAATATCAGCACCATAAGATATAAATTTTTTAACTAATTCAAAATTTCCAGATTTTACTGCCAAAACTAAAGGGGTATTACCATTATAATCTGTATCATTAATATTAATATTTTTATTTTCTAATAATATAGGTATAATATTAAAATTTTTTCTTCTTAACGCTACAAATAATGGAGTAGTATGATAAAAATTATCTTTATCATTCATCTGGTCTATATTAATTTTATCAATTAAAAATTTTACAATTTTTTCAAAACCATAAAAGGAAGCTAATAAAATTGCTGATCGATGATATTGTTTTTCATTGATATCTATTCCTTTTTCATATAATAATTTAAGAGTTTCTAAATTATTATTTTCTACTGATTTAATCAATAATTTAAATTCTTTATTTAAAATTTTAATAGTATCTGAATCTTCAAAAACTAATAATAGATTTAAAATATTAAATTTATTTTTCATAATAATTTTTTGGTATAATGAAGTAGAAATATTTATTTCTTTATGAATTAATTTTAAAAAAGTATCATGATCAATGACCTCTCCATTTTTAGATTTATTTAATAATTTTAAAATAAATTGATTATCATAAATAAAAGATTTCGTAATACATCTGATTTGTTTTTCATTCATATTCTTAATAGAAAACTCTAAAAAATTATTTTTACCACATATATTTAAAAAATAATGAATAATATCTTTAGAAACTTTATTATTTATTGCTAATGGTAATATAATAGACATAACTTCATTTATTTCTAAAGAAATATCATTATTGTTAATAAAAGTAGTTATACTTTTTAAATCTGTATGATTATTTTTTAAAAATGATAAAATATCATCCGTAGTATTATAGGTATTCATGGTTTATTTTTATTTTTATTTTTATTTTATATTTTTATTTTTATCTTTATTTTTATTTTTATTTTTATTATTATTATTATTATTATTATTATTATTATTATTATAATTAGCTATTTATGTATTTATTTATTAATTAATCAATTAATTATTAAATAAATATAGCTTATTATCTATTAATAATTTTATTTATAAATTTATTTTTATTTATTAATTATTTTATATTTAATAGATAATGTATATAAATATTTTTACATTTATATAATTTCTATAAAATACATAAAAATAAACAAAGAAATATTGAATTATTATAATAAATAATAAATATTATATATTAAATAACAACAAATTTATTATCCATATAAAAAAAAATAAATGAATTTTTTAAAAAAAAAAAGATGTATTATTTTATGCGTAATTTTTGATGTTATTGACAGTTTATGGAATTTAAAGTTTAATTAAATTTTCAAATATTTAATAAATTCTAAAAATTCTAAAAACAAAAAAAAAAATAAGAGAATTATAATTAAAAAAAAAATTTTTTTTTAATAACACAGAACTATAATACTGAAATGTCTACAAAAGAATTATATAATTAAATTTTTATCTAATTATTTAATAATAATGATGATAATAAAATATAATTTACAAATATAAAAGTAAAAAAAAAAAAAAAAAAAAAAAAATATATATATATATAATAATAAATAATTAATAATAATAAAAAAAAATTATTATATATAATTAAATAATTATTCATAAAAAGACAAAATAAATAAATAATAAATAATAAAGTAAAAATAAAGTATATGAAATAATTATTTTAATAATAAAATATTATATATATATTACTATTATTATTAATTTTTATTTTACAATATCCATTTTATTATTATGTTTATATCACAATTATTATGTAAATTCACATACATAAATAAATTACTATATATTTATGTGTTTATATGTTTATATGTTTATATTTATATATATAATTATATATAATACTGTCTATTTACAAAATAGTATTATATGGTATTATAATTAATTAGTAAATATAAATATATAATTTTTTTTTTCCTGTTTGTTTTTGTTTCTTTTTTTTAGTTTGTTTGTTTGTTTTAAAATATATACGTATTATTTAATTTTGTTATTTATTTATCAATCAATTTATAGATAGATCCATTGATTTTTTTTTATTTATTTATTTATTTATCTATTTATTCTAATTTGCACCATATTCTTCCATCCATTGATCAAATTTTTTAATATCTGCCTGGCTAACAGATCGTTGAATTTTTGATATAGCAATATTAAAGTCTTCTAAAGTAACAGGTGCTTCTAATTCATCTATTATAAATTATATGATTATCATGTATTATTAAATTAATATTAAATAATATTTGTATATATATATATATTGTTTATTTAAATGTTTATAACATAATTATTTATATTTTATTTTATTATAAATATTTATTAACCTTTTGGTATATTTTTAATTTCTTCTGGTCTTAAACCTTTAATACGGCGTCTCATGGACATCATTGATGCATCACGACAAATCTATTATATAATATTAAAAAGATTATTGTATTAAATTATTATTATTAATTATTATTAAATAAATCTATAATTTAATTTAAGAAATCTATATATTATAAAAATAATTATTAATAATGATGGTTAAATTTTTACATTTGTAATATCAGCTCCACTATAACCATCTAATCTTGTAGCTAATTCTTTTAAATCAACATCACTTGTTAATTTAATAGATTTTGTATTAATTTGTAATAATTGAATTCTTGCCTCTAGATCAGGAAGGGGTATATCTAAGCAAAATATATTATTAATAATATTTTAAAATAATATTAAATAAATATTATAAATATATAATATTATTTATTTATTTATTTATTTTATATTATTTTTATTCTTATATATAAATAATATATATTAATATATATATATATATATATATATAACTCTACTTACAAACTCTTTTTTCTAATCTACGTCTTAAAGCTTCATCAATTTCCCATGGGAAATTAGTTGCTCCAAGAACCATAATTAAAGGTTCTTTTTCACCTTCTTCACTTGATACACTACTAGCTACACCATCCATTTGCATAAGAATTTCAGATTTAACTCTACGACTAGCTTCATGTTCACCTCCACGAGCACCACAAAGTGAATCAATTTCATCTATAAAAATTGTACTTGGAGCATAATATCTTGCACAATCCCATAACAACTATAAAAAAAAAGGAAAAAGGAAAAGAAAGAAAATAATAAATATATAACATAAAAAAAATATATAAATATTTATATAATTAAAGATTATTTAATATGATTATTAATCTATATATTTTTGCTTTTTTTTTTTTGTTTTTTGTTTTTTTTTTTTATGTTTTTTGTTTTTTGTTTTTTGCTTTTTTGTTGTTTTTTGCTTTTTGTTTTTGTTTCTAAATTCTGACTTAATTTTATTATTATTATTATTATTATTATTATTATTATTATTATTATTATTATTATTATTATTATTATTATTATTATTATTATTATTATTATTATTATTATTATTATTATTATTATTATTATTAAAAAAAAAAAAAAAAACCCTACTCTAACAATTTTTTCTGAATCACCTCTCCATTTTGACGTTAACATACCAGCTGTAACATTAAAGAAAGTTGTTTCACATTCCTAATTCAAAATTAAATATATAGATTTTATATAAAAATAATTAGAATACTACAATTAATTAAAAACATATATATATATATATATATATTTTTCTTTTTTTCTTTTTTTTTTATTATAATATGTATTAAATGAATAACAAATAATGAAAAAAATAAAAATAAAAAAAAAATAATAATAATAATTTTCTTTTTTTTTTTTTTTTTAAATTTTTCTCATACCGTTGCAAGAGCTTTAGCCAACATTGTTTTACCAGTACCTGGTGGACCAGTCATTAATACACCTTTCCATGGACGTCTAATACCTTTTTTTTTTCAATTATTAATAATATTATTTTTATTAATTATAAAATAAATAAATAAAAAGATATAATAAACTATATATAACCCCAATAAGTTTTTTATTATTATTATTATTATTATTATTACCTTTAAAGTAATCAGGCATCCATAATGGTAAAACAACTGCTTCTTCAAGTAATTGTTTAGCTTCTTTTAATCCTGCAATATCATCCCATTTAACATCAGGTGTTGATTGTAATATATCTTTTGTAACTAATTCAATCATTTCTTTTTCATAGCCAGGTGGATTAAATCTTTTATATTATTTGGTTATTTAATAATAATAATAATAATAATAATAATAATATTTATATATATATATATATATATATATATTTGTTTATATAATATAAATAAATGTAAAATAATAAAATTTAATATATAATAATAAAAAATATATATATATTTAATAATATATTTTATAATAATAATAATAATAATAATAATAATAATAATTATATATACGGTGGTTTTCCATGTATAAGAACTTGTTCTGGTTCTTCTTCTTCTTCTATTGCTTTATTCTTTTTTGAAGTTGACGATATATTTTCATTTGAATAATGTCCCGCCTGTGAATTAGATTTAACTGTAGTAAAATTCCCTTTCTTTGTAGTTTTTTTAGAACTAAGGTTTGAAAGTGATGATGAATTTGAATTTGAGGGTAATGCTGATCTGGTATTAACTTTTTTAGCAAACTAAGATTTTTGGTTTATTTAGTTTAAAATTATAATTAATAATAAATAAATATATATATATATATATATAATAATAATAATAAATAATAAAAAAATTAAAATAATGATAAATAAATAATAATATAATTAAAATAATAATAATAAATAAATAAATAAATAAATAAATATAATAATATACTGTTTTTGATTTTGCCATGGTAGATTTTAATTGATTCTCTTTTGGTGTTCTAGTTGCCCAATTTGGCAAAGCTTTATTTTTTTTTTTTTTTTTTTTAAGGACATTAAATATTTAAATATATATATAACAAAAAAAAAAATTAATAAATAAATTTATATATATACTATAAAAATATTTATAAATATTAATATTCCAACCTTCTGAACTACTTTTATTTGTTGTCCTATTTGTTGTTCTCCGAATATTCATATGTTGAATATTATTAGTAACATTCCATACTTCCTGGTCATTATTATAACTATTTAAAGAATCATTGCTCTAATATTTTAATTAAATAAAACATATATTTTAATAAAATAAAAGAAAAGAAAAGAAAAGAAAACATTAATTAAACAACATTTTAGAAAATAAATATACGATAAATATATTTATACTATATAATAATTAAAATAATAATAAGAATAAGAATAAAAATAAAAATAAATCCAAATATTCACATTTTTATTATTTGTAAATTTAAAACTACCAAGTTCCATACTTATATCTTTAATAATTTGAAATTCTGAAAGTAAATTATTTTTTAAATCAATCCAACGTTCTTTATTAGAAGGATCATGTATACTTTTTATATATCTTTATTTTTTGTTTTTTTGTTTTTGTTTTGGTTTTTGTTTTTATTTTTTAAATAAATAAAAAGTAATGATTTACAATAAATTATATATATGTGTGTGTATGTATATTTATAATAAATTAAAAAATATAAAAACAGAAATAAAAAACATAAAATGTTAACAAAAATTATATATAATATATATCATTATATAAAATATTAATTAATATAATCAAATATATATTTATATATATATATATTTACATTTGTATTTTTTGTAATACACCATCAAAATAAACCAATGAAGTGTCATAATTTCCCAAAAGAGCACATTCTCTTGAAATCTGTAAATCTTTTTATTTTTTTTTATTTTTTTTTATTCCAAATAAATTACTTTACATTAATACAAAATAATATTTACACATAATTAATATATACTGATTAAAAATTTACCTCTTGAAATACTGGAAAAATCTATATTTGATGTCATTTTTATATAATTTGATAATATTAAAATTCTTTTTGAATTGAAATTTGTAAAGCAATATTCAAAAAAAAAAGCCCCTACTTAAATACTGATAATTACTAGATAAATATATTCACTTATTTTTTAATATTCTTTATTTAATAATAATTGTAATAATATATATTTATATAATATAATATTAATTAATATATTAATTAAAAAGTAAATTTTATAATTTGAAATTTGGATTTACATGTTTATTTTTTTTTAATGGATATTATTTTTTATATATTTAATTTTGAATTATTATTATCAAGGTAATTAAATTTATATTTCTTTTTAATTTACTTCTTTCGTTTTATATTATTACTTTTTTTTTAGGTTACCTTTTTTTTTTTTAATGGATATTATTTTATATATTTAATTTTGAATTTTGAATTATGATAATTAAAATATTATTTCTTTTAATTTGTTTAAGTATTCGCTTTATTTCTTTTGTTTTTGCTTATATTTCTTCTTTAATAGATTTTTTATTTGATATATTTAATTTTGAATTATTATTATCATGGTAATTAAAATATTATTTCTTTTTTTTTTTTTAATATGTTTATTTGTTTCGTTTCTTATGTTTATTTTATTATATTATATTGGTTTTATTATATAAATATATTTCTATAATTAAATGTTTTATTTTATTTAATGTTAATTTATTTTATTTAATGTTATATATTATTATTATTTTA
Organism: Anaeromyces robustus; assembly: GCA_002104895.1. Taxonomy (NCBI): domain Eukaryota; kingdom Fungi; phylum Neocallimastigomycota; class Neocallimastigomycetes; order Neocallimastigales; family Neocallimastigaceae; genus Anaeromyces; species Anaeromyces robustus. The sequence continues at coordinate 109,869 of MCFG01000114.1, read as the reverse complement.
TTTATTATAAAATTATATTAAATATATTTTATTATTTAATTAATTTAATTTTTTAAAGATAATTTTTAATTAAAATTATTTCCTTTTTTATTAATACAAATTTTATAGAAATTTCATTTTTTTAAAAAAAAAAATAAAAAAAAAAAAAAACAAAAAAAAAGTTTAACAAATATTATTTTTTAAACTTCTAAAATAAAAATAAATTCTTTATACATTATATATTATACTAAATGTATCATTATTAAAAGTAAAGTGAAAAAAAATAAAAAATAATAAATAAATATGTTACTACTAAAAGAAGGAAAAAAAATACACTACATCTTCATTTTTATGATAATTATTAAATGTCAAAAAAAAAAAAGTTTAAAAAAAAATTAAAGTTATATAAAAAAATACAATTATAAAAAAAATATCATTAATATTATTAATAATATTATACAAATTTTTTTTTAATATTATTAAAACATATAATAAAAGCTAAAATATATACATTAGTTATAATATATTAATATTATTCAAAAAAAAAAAAAAAAAAGAAACTAAAAAAATATAATTTGATATAATTATAAATACTTTTACATTTAATATTAATATGAAAGCAGTGATTAACGATTTTATAAAAAAAAATTATAATAATGATTAATAATAAATAAACCCTCTTTTCATTAACCCTCTTTTTTATTTTATTTTATTTTATTTTATTTTATTTTATTTTATTTTATTTTATTTTATTTTATTTTATTTTATTTTATAAATTTTTATGTAACAATGTCAATTATTATAAAATAAATTAATTCTACATAAAATTCATTCAAGCCACAACAATTATATTTAATCATATAAAAAATTTTTATTTTTTATTTTTTATTTTTTATTTAATGATTATTAAATATATTTAATCATGAAATTGATTAATGATTAATCATATAAAAAATTTTTATTTTTTATTTTTTATTTTTTATTTAATGATTATTAAATATATTTAATCATGAAATTGATTAATGATTAATTAATTTTAAATTAAATTTTAATTCCTATGACGTTTTTTTATTTTTATTTCATCTATTTTTTTTTTTTAAAAAAAAGATTTTTTTTTTTTATTTATTTATTTTAAACTATGATAACTATGGAAATATCACATGTATATAATCAGCCTTTACAAAGCGGAATTTGAATTTATGCGTTTTTCCATTAAACCTCATCAGATTTATTTAGTTAATTATAATTCTTTAAAAATAAAAAAAAGAATACTTATATATTTATAACATAACTATCTTTTATTATATATCTAAGATATAATTGAAAAAAAAACAATTTGATATAAATCTTTTTTTTTTCAAATATAATATTCTTTAATTAAAAAATATTCATTTATAAAATATTTATCTATTTATTTATCTATTTATTTATTTATCTATTTATTTATTTATCTATTTATTTATTAATTAATTATTTATTTATTTATCTATTTATTTATTTATTTATTTATTTATTTATTTATTTATTTATTTATTTATTATTTATTATATATATATATTTATTTATTTATTTATATATATATATATTTATTTATTATTTATTTATTATTTATTTATTTATTTATTTATTTATTTATTTATTTATTTATTTATTTATTTATTTATTAATTAATAATTTTTCTGGTATTTTTTTTTTTTAATTATATTATAATGAAAACTAACAAAGAGATATTTATTAGATTACATTGCTTTATATTATCTATTAAAAATATTATACATTATGATTTAATATTTGTGATGTTGGATGTGGGTAAATTTTATATCTCAAAATTTATATTTAATCCTAATTTATATATATTATAATATATTGTAATATATAGTTACTATTTAATTTTTAATAATAAATTAAAACTAAATAAAAATCTATAAATTTTTTTTTGGATAAATAATAATTAAAAAAAAAAAAAAAAAAAAAACAGATTATAGAACTTAAAAAAAAAAAAAAAGAATTACAGAATAAACAATTACTAACTAGATAATAATAATAATAATAATGTAACCTACAATAGTAAAATAAAATATGATTAAATAAACTATTATTAATGCACAAATAATTATAAAATTAAATAAATAATTATAAAATTAAAGTATCTGATAATCATAATCTTAATTATTTATTATTTTTTTTTTTTACTTAACATAAATAATAAATAATATATTAAAAATTGTTAATTTTAAAAAATTGTTAATTTTATTAATTATATTTAAACTTATAACCCTTAATGTAAATATTTGTAAATATTAAATAAACTAACCTTTAAAGATATTGTTTTTATAGAATTTTGTTTTTTTATTAAAAATATAAGAATATAAGAAAATATGAAAAAAATGAAAGTATTGATAATAAATTATAAATTATAAAATTAAAGAATTAAACGTGTTTAAAAGTATTTCATATAATATCTTAATAATAGAATATTTCTTGACTTTATTGAAAATAAATAAGACATAATACTAAAAAATATTTATAATATATGTTAAAATAATACAAAAAAAAATCAAACTAAATTTTTTATATATAAATTTATTAAATAAAAAAAAAAACAATTACTGATATTTTATTAATTAAAAGTAAAATATTGATTTTTAATTCATAATTCTTCATTTTTATTTATTAATAAATATTAATCTATAATTTTTACAAATATTTAATACAGAATATCTTTATTTTTACTTTCTATTCTTTTTTTTCAGTTTTTTTAATAAGATATAATTAATAAATTTATTTCAGATTATATTTGAAAGATTTAAAAGTAATGACATTATTAATTATTAATTATAATTAAATTAAAAAACGATATTTGAAAGATTATTAATTACTAATAAAAAAAAAACAATCGTTTAATTAAATATTAATTTGTTTTCATGTTTTTTTTTTTTTTAAATATTATTAAATATTATAATAAATATTATAATAAATATTATTTTATTATTAAATTATTAATTATTAAATTATTAATTATTAAATTATAAAATATTTTTATAGTAAATTTCTCCTTTTTTATTTTTACTTTTTTTCCATATTATAAATTCAACCTTTTTTTTCATTTTTCATTTTTTATTTTTATTTTATTTTTTATTTTTATTAAAATTGAATAAACATATATTATAATATATTATAATATACGATATTTAAACTTTATTATTTATTTATAAATGTTAAGTTTAAAATTTCAATATCATTCGATTGTAATAGAAACTTTATCTCTAATATAAATTATATATTAATATATATTATAAGTATAATTAATTAATATATTATCATATTACTATTCATAATATATTACATGTTTATGAATAATATTTATTGGATTATACAATTAATATATGATTACATTTAATTACATTTAATTTTATATCATATATTTTAATATAATTGTTTCGTTTATGTAAATTAATTTTTTTTATCTATTTCATCAACTTTATCACTAATTATAAATAGAATTAAATAAATAAATAAATAAATAAATAAATAAATAAATAAATAAATAAATAAATAAATAAATAAATAAATAATATTAATAAATAAATAATATTAATAAATAAATAAATAAATAAATAACTAAATAACTAAATAACTAAATAACTAAATAAATAAATAATTAATTAATAAATAAATAAATAAATAAATAAATAAATAAATAAATAATATTAATAAAATAAAATAAATAAATAATATAGTCTATTATTATTTATTAAAAAAAAAAAAACAAAAAAAAAAAAAAACAAATAGATGTATATAATATTATTTAAAGTAAAGGAAGAGGATATTTTTTTTTAGAGAGGCATATACATTGTTGATAGATATGAATATAAATGATTAATATTTATTATTAAAATAATTAGAAAATATAGATATAAATATGTGTATATTTAATAATATAAAATTGTTATATTGTTATATTGTTATATTTTTATTTTTTTTATAAAAATTGGTTTTTTCTATTATAAAAATTATCAAGGATGGTTAGATTTTCATATTTTATGATAAAATGTTTAAGATTATAAAATGATTTTCATTCGTTGAAATAAAATTTATTTATTTTTACATTATTCCTTTAGTTAATTAATAAAATCGAAAATTTTTATTTTTATTATAATTTAATAAAATAATATATTTATTTATTTATTTATTTTATTAATATTATTTAATTATTTAATTATTTATTTATTTATTTATTTATTTATTCATTAAGAAACATTTCTTGAATGGAATGAATGAATTATATTATTATTAATATTCATATTAATGATGATAATAAATTAAAAAATATTATAATTTTTGCATAAATATTTCTTATCTCCTTTAATTTTTTTTTTCTTATTATTCTTTACTTTTTATTTTTTTTTTAAAAATTTTTTCTTCTTTATTTTAATTGCTATTTATAAATTTAATAGTATAAAAAATTTATTTATTATTATTAATTAATTCTTTAATAAATTAATTAATTATTAATCAATCAATCAGTTATAATCTTATACTTTTATAATATTTAATAATACAAACCAAATAATATAAATAAAAGAAAATATCCTATAAATTCTTTTAATCTTTTAAAGGGATTTCATTTTTTTATTACTATTAATATATAAATAACATCGAAGATAAAGATAAAAAGAAGCTAAAATAGAAAGTTTCGGAAAACTAAATAAATTAATAATATTTGGAATAATAAAAATAACAAAAAATAATGAATGTCATAATATAAATTATTTTTCATTAAAGAAAAAAATTAAAAAAATACTAAACAAAATAATAATAAAAAAAAAAAACAATAAATAATTTTAATACTGTTATAATAAATAATATAAAAATAAATATATAATAATA
>MCFG01000114.1:60000-97500 GCA_002104895.1 Anaeromyces robustus | reverse complement strand
TAATTAAATTAATTAAATTAATTAATTAATTTATTTAATTATTACTCTTAAAGCTCCACGAAGATAAGAATAAATAACACCAGATGCTGTAGATTTAGAAGAAACATTTTTATATACTACACTAGCTTTAGCGGTATCAATATGGAAATCAGAACATATTTTTTCCCATCCTTCTTTAGTATTCATTTCTTCAATAATTTGATAAAATTCCATAGTTGCCTTTTGAGGTTCTGATGAATCATAAAGACTAAAGGTTAATTGACCACTCCAAAGATAAAGACATATTGAACCATCATAAGCGTAACCATTACCACGAATAGATGTATATAATGGTCCTTCAGTACGAGTTAATAATTCAGCTAAAACGGTTACAGCATAAAAATCTTCATTTGGTATTGGACTTAAAATTTCGGATTCTACATATTGTATAAGGAAGGAAGTACAAAGTCCAGCAATAGGTACAATGACAGATTGATGGGCTTCATCTATAGATTTAATATTAAATGGTTTTCTTGGGAATGGGAAAGTGGAAGTAATTTTATATAAATAATTATAATTTATTTTCTTTTGATGATGATGATGATCATCATCATTAGGATCTTCCATTTTTTCATCATTATCATTATCATTATCATTATCATTATGACTATGATTCATCATAGTTATTTCCATAGGATCATATTTTTTCTCTTTAATGGAAGTTTGATAAACTTTATAACATTTATCCCAACATGTTAAAAATTCTTCTATTGGATCATTTTCATAATCTAATGGCATTGCTAATTGTACAAAACCTGGAATAATTTCCTTTTTCTTATATATTGGTGAATATTTATTATTTTCAGCTTCTTCAGCAATTACTTCCATAGATTTTAAAAGACATTTTTGAATTTCTTCTAAATTTTGTATAATTTCATTAGTTTTATGTTCTTCTACTAAACTAATAATTTTTTGTAAGAAAGGTTCTTGATTAAAAACACTAATAGCTAAATCATTTAATAATGATGTATTTCCTCTATCTTCATTACATTCAGCAATAATTTTAGTTGAAATACTAATTTTTTATTTTTTTTTATTTTATATATATATATATATAAAAGTATATAAATATAGTTATTTATTTAAATAAAATATTGTTATTAATTAATTAATTAATTATTTATTATTATTATTAATTGAATTAATAAAAAATATTAAAATTATTACTATTATATATATTTATTATTATTATTATTATTATTATTATTATATATACTAATACTTACGCTGACAACATATCAGAACCTTCTCTTTTAGTTTCTGTTAATTGACTTAATAAATTTTTAGCAGTAGAAATAATTCTTTCTTCATCAAATTTACTAAACATAAGAATCATCATCATCCATTCACAAAGTTCATTATATTTATATCTTTCAGAAGAAGCACTAATAACAAATGTTTCTGATAAATAACTAGCATGGAAAATTTCATTACCAATACCAATAGAAGCTTCATTAGATGTACATAATTCTGAAGTATTCTAATTTATTATAATAATTATAAAGAATTCAAAAACAGAAAAAAAAAAAAATTTTTTTTATTAGTATAAATAATAATATTTACTTTTAATTCATTATATTCATTATCATCATCATCATCATTATTATTACTATTATTATTATTATTATTATTATTATTATTATTATTATTATTATTATTATTATTATTATTATTATTATTATTATTATTATTATTATTATTATTATTACTTCTACTACTACTATTCTACAACTGCTATTACTATTATTATTAATTATTATTATTATTATTATTATTTAAATATTTACCTCAACAACAGATTTATAATCCATTAATTTTGGTTGATGATCTTTTGTAAATTCTTTTGGAATTTCTACTGGAGTACAGAATAACATTTCTTGGAATAAAACAAAATAATCTCTTAATTCTTCTGGAATATGTGATGTATTTAAATAAACTTTAACTTGAGTAAAGAAGGTATCTGTTTTCACATGTTGAAGAGAAGAGAATGGTCTTGATAAATCATATTGTGTAATAAGTTGAGAAGGTGATGGTAATTCATCATCTTTCATTGATGATGATAACATATTATTGTTATTATTATTATATTCTTCATCATTTTCTGAAGTTAAAAATTGTTTTATTGAAACTTCACCTCTAAATAATGGAATTTTTGTTACATCTGGAATAGGTGGCATATTATCTAAAACTTCTTGTGGTATGTTAATTTCATTATCTTTAAGTGCTTTTTTCAATTCTTCATCTAAATGTTTTAATTTTTCTGGTCCTAATCTTTTAATACGATCTTCTTGATCTTGAATTTCTTTACTAGCTTGTTCATTAGCTAATTCTGGATCTGGAACCATTAAAACTTCAATTGTTGGTGGTTCAAGAATATATTTTTTAACTAAATCTTTCCAAAATTCTTGTGGATAAGTTTCTAATTCTTTCATAATGTCGAAAATTTGACTTCTTGTACCAATAATTGGTTTTGTTGCATTTTCATGTTTAGCATCATGTAATTCAGAATGAACAGCAAAATTATATCTTAATAAATCTTGTATAATATAATTTGTAAGAACTTCATGTGGATCTTCTTCTAACATTTCATAAATTTTTATTCTATGTCTATCAATGGTTTTTTTAATCATTTCTTCATTTGGAAAACCATTTTCAGCAAAATTTTTGAAAATTTCTTTTAATTTGTTAAAGAAAACTCCTGGTTTGAAAAGATCTTCTAAATTATCATTATATTCATCTTCTTCTATAATATTATTACCATTATCTTTACTTATTGACATTTCATCTAATATATTACTATCTTCAACATTATCTTCCTCATCATCTCCTTGATCTTTACTGCCTTCAGTAATATATGGAACACCACTAAAAATTAATAATAAACTTGAATCTACAGTACCTTTTAATTCAAAATCAACATCACTAGCTAATGGTGTTTTTCTTTCAATAAATCTTTGACAAAGTGGTGAAGCAGAAGTTTCATATAAATATCTAAATATGACATCTAATCCTATAATATCCTTTAAATTTTCAAGAGCTGGACCACGCCAAGCTAATATAAATTTTATTAATTATATATTAATAACAAAAATAAATTAGATGATAATAAAAAATATTAATGTATATTATAATATAATTAAAAATAAATTTATAAATAATAAATATTATAATATAATAAATTAATTTATATGAATTAATATTATTGTATTATAGTATATTAATTACCATATGAAATAGAACCAACATCAGCATCAGATACTGGAAAATGAACAGTTTCTGATATTAAATTATTTTCAACGTTAGGTAAAGGAGGATATTCAATAGCTGGTATATCAATAACTGAAGAATCTTTATGACTACATAATAATTCTGGAACTTCTTCAAGACTTTTTAAAACCTTTTCTTTATCAATTAAACCACAAATAATAACAGAAACATTTGATGGATCATAAAATTTCTTATGATATTCAATAATTTCGTCGTTAGATAAATTTTTAATATCTTTTGTTAAACCTCCTATTGAATTAGAATTATTTAAAAAAAAAAAAAAAGTAAATGTTAAAAAAAGTATATTAATAATATATATATTTAATTTATTATAAAAAAAAAAAAAACAAAAAAAAAAATCATACCACATTCATAAGAATAGGTTGACTTATGTTGGAATAAATTCATTCTTAAGTGAAGATCGAGCTAATATAAATTTTTATATAATAATAAAATTAATATTAAGAAAAGAAATATGATAGAATGTATAATAAATATATTATAATGATAAATATATTTTATGTTAATTACTAAATCTGGTTCAGTATTTTCTCTACTAGCCATCTGTTATATAAATATATTCATTTAAAAATTGAAATAATAATATATTAATGAATTTTACATTAACATCATAATCAACAACAACATCATCATTATACTAATATAATTATAATTATTATTATTATTATTATTATAATTATTATTTTAACTTACTTCACAGAATACGACACCTTTAGGTTTTGCAGTACCATCAATATGATAAATTTCTGTTAAAAATTGATATGGTCTTAAAGATGGTTGTATAACATGATCTAAGAAAATTGGTAAAATATTGATGGTTCCTTCAGCACCTACAATATATTTATTATATATATATATAAATAATATATAATACATATATGTATATTTATATATATTTAATATAGATAAATTTTATATAATATTGATATTATAATATATTTTATATATTACCAGCAGTAACAAGGGTATATCCTGTACAATCTTCCATTGTATAAGCATTTGTACCACTAATATTATATTTTATATTTTAAATATAATATTAGTATTATTATTATAAGTAAAAATATATAATATATTTATTATGTAATATAAGATTATATATATATAAATGATTAAACTTACGTTGATAAGCAACGATTTGCTAAGCTATTATAATTTTTTATTAATTTTTAATTATATTAATATTTTTTTTATAAATAAATTTATTAATATGTTTATACAATTATAAAAATGCAAAAAAAAGAAAAGAAAAGAAATATATATATATATATTAACTAAAAAATTTATATATACCTATCAAGATAACCACGATGTGGATAATTTTTTGAACCGCAAAAGATTAAATGCTGATCATATTTATTAATAATAATTATTAAGTATTGATTTATAATTTATATAATTAAATATATAATATATTAAATTAATATAAATATTATTGATATATATATTGATATAAGTAAAAATATAAAAATGAAATTAATTTGAAATTTAAATTTTAAAATTTGTTATATATATTAATGTATTAATTACTTCTAATGTATGTGGTAATCCTTTATCATTTGGTGATAAAGTTGGAACTAAAATGGTAGTTGAACATAATGGTCCTGGAACATCAACAAAAATTATTCTGAAATCACTTTTTTCATATTTATAAGTATTAATTTCAAGAGATTGATTTGGTTGTGCATTAAATGAAGAAGTTGATTCAAGTATAAATGTCATTTTAATTATATTTTATTTTTTTTTTTTTCAAAAAATAAATATTATGATTTATGAAAGTAATATATAAAATAAATATATCAAGATAATAAATTATATGATATTCGTGATAATTATGTGTATATAATAGTATAGAGATATAATAGATAAAATAGATATTGAAAGAATAATTTGAAATCTATTTGTTAAAAATTCTAATTCATAAAAAGTCAATGTCAATGACCTATAAAAATTATTATATTTATATTAATAAATATTAATTTAGTGTTTATTTTAATAATATTAATAATAATGATAATAATAATAAGGATTAATAGAATTTAATTGCTAAGCTCAATTTGACATATTAATAATTCTTTTATTTTTTCAAGATTTTTAATTTATTAATTAATATATAAATATTATATATATTATACAAATATTTATAATATAATAATTCTATTTATTTTATTAAATTATTTTTATAATTTTAGATAATAAGTATATAAATTTATTTTAAATTATAATATCAAATGATTTTTTAAATTATACCTTTTAGAATTATTCTTCAAAATAAATATATTAAAAAGTATAAAAAAAAATTTTTTAAAAATTTAAATTATTCGATCTTTTTTTTTTTTTTAAAGAATAATATTTGATACATACATAATCAATTTAAAAATGTAGATTAAAAATGTATTACAATAATTTTTAAATTAAATAAAATTTTTAAAAATTTTTATTTCAACCACCAAAAAATTTTTTAACATTAAAATTGTACCCTTAATTTACAACTATATTAATAATATGGAATACTTTATTAATAATAACAAATATTTTTATTTAGTAATTATTAGTACTACTTATTTTTAATTTTTACTAATTATTAATATTTCTTTTTTATAAGAAATAATTATATGATTATTATTATTAATAGGATATAAGTACTACTTATTTTTCGTTTTTACCAATATTAATATTAAAAATAAAATAAAACAGAAAAAAATATTATTACTTTTTTATATTGAATGCTTTAAGAAGTTTATTAAAACTAATAATTTCAAAGATAAAATTTATGTAAAAATCTTTATTTAATAATATAATTATAATAAATAAAATTTTATTTAAAAATTATTCCATAGAAGAGAATTGTAACATAATAAACTATAATAAACCATAATAAACCATAAATAAACTACGGCTGGTTATTTTTCATTTCTATCCACATATTTTTTTAAATATTTTTTATTTTTTTTATTTTTTTTTTTAAAAAAGAATTTATTAATTATCCAATTTGAATAAATATTTTCTAGAAAAAAAAAATAATTTTTTTTTTAAGCACATAATTATACCATAAAAACAATAAATTCATACTAGCCTTTAATTCTACCTATTCTATAAAATTAATGTAAAATTAATTTATCCTATCCCACTTGAGTCAGTTATAGAATTAGCATTTGCCTTACTAAGTTATCTTACTGTCTTATCAGCATTGACATTCAATAGAGCCCCGCAGATCGCAACAAGAATGGAGATTTTGAATCTGTACCTGAAACAGTCTGACACTTAAACAAACATTTCCATTCCTTATTATATGGACAATTGTCAGCAATTTTATTAAAATCAAGGTTCTCTTTCACCAATTAAAAAAAAAAAAAAAATATATATATATATATATATATATAAATTCGGTACCAGTTAACAATTTTCCCATTTCCTAAAATATCGATATTACATATATTATTGTTTCCCATTATTAGAACTACTTTTATAACCCTTAACAACAATATTATTAATTCTATTATCTACTGGTCACATATAAACTATTAAAAAGATTATTTAAAAAATAAAAAATAAATAAACAAAAAAAAAAGTTTCTATTCAAATCAGAGAAATGAGAAAAAATAAAATAATTCAGACATAATCTTTTCAATTTAAAATTAATTGAATTAAATCGACCTAATTATTATTTTATAATATTTATAATGGACATAAAATTAAATTATTTATTTGGCTATTCTTTTTTTTTTTTTTTTTTTTTTAAGTACTAATTAAATATTAATTATGCAAACTGTCCTTGTAAATAAATAATAATGAATTGAAAATTATAGGAATTTATGTAATTTATTTAATACAATAATAGTATTAATAATAAATAATAAATTTTAATTATTTGTAATTATAATAAAAAAATTAATACCTTTATGATATGTACAACAATTTAAAATACTTTTCTTTTCAATCCATATTGTATAAATTTGATAAATATACTAACAATTTTATTGTTGCATATATCATAATAAATTATTGATGCTGAAAGATCATTTATCAAGTTATAACTTTAATAATAATAAAAATAATAAAAATATGACAACAAATATCAATAATAAATCATTTAATAATTATTTACTTTTTTACCTAAATCCATATACGAAAAAGTCTTCATTTATTTATTATAAAACACTTTAATTACTTTATATTTTATCCAACATATATTTTTTTTAAATTATTTATTAATCTATTAAGATTTATAGTAACAATAAGCCCATATAAATCTGTGTTATATACAAAATTGAATAATGTATATGGTTCTTAACGGTTGCTCTTAGCGACACGTTCAATTTCATCCTTCTTCTTGATGGCGTAAGAGTTGGAGGAACCCTTAGCAGCGTTAATTAATTCTTCAGCAAGACATTCAGCGATGGTCTTGATGTTTCTGAAGGAAGCTTCACGGGCACCAGTGGTAAGGAGCCAGATAGCTTGGTTGACTCTTCTTAATGGAGAAACATCAACAGCTTGTCTTCTGACGGTACCGGATGAACCAATACGGGTAGAATCTTCACGTGGACCAGTGTTGGTGATAGCATCTAATAAAACTTGGATTGGGTTTTGGTCAGTAAGAAGGTGGATGATTTCGAAAGTGTGCTTGACAATACGAGTAGCCATGAGCTTCTTACCGTTGTTACGTCCGTGCATCATAAGAGAGTTAGTTAAACGTTCAACAATTGGACACTGATATTATAAATATGTATTAAATTTTAAACGTTAATATTATTTCTTGTATTAAATTTATATATATCCCATTTGCAAATAAAATATAATAAATAATATAATATATATTATATATTTTTACATACTTGAGCCTTACGGAATCTTTTGACTTGGTAACGACCAGCAGTGTGTGGAAGGTAAACTGGGTGACTGATTTGAAGGTAATCCTTTTATTATAAAAAAAATTCATATTAATTCCTTTTTCTTTCTATACATTAAATATGTAATATTTTTATATAAAATATAAATAATATATATACATACAGCAAGAGAAAGTTCCTTAGATTCAACTTCTTCGTAGCTATAATATTGTTTTATATAATTAAATAATAATTATGTTAATTTTTTGTCAATCTTATTAATATATGAGTTTTTTTATTTCAAATAACACTTACCTCCACTTGTTGAAGAGACGTGGAGTAGCGTTTGATTCAGTATTAAGAATTTCCACTGGTAAAGTTGCGGCCATGTTGTTCTATTATTGACGGTTTAATTAATTTATATATATTTAAAGAATAGATAAAAAAAAATATTAATATAATACTCATATATTTTCTTTTTGATTTATTTTTCATCCATTCATCATTCAATTATGCATCCATCAAATAATTTCATCATACACAACACATAAATCATAAATATAACACATTAAACACATAAAATATAAAATTCATTAAACACATATAATATACCTTAGTCGTTAATTTACGCAACAATTAAAAGAGAAAGGATTAAAAATGCTCATACAAAAATGTTATTTTTTAAGCAAAGCTTATTTCTAAAGCTCTAATTGGTTATATCACTATTAAATGATTGGTCAAAATAATTTGTAAAGCAAAATTTAAATATTCATATGTTAATAATTTAATTTCATTATATTCCAATATATTATATAATATATTAAAATATATTGTATAAATTAAAAACTATTGAAATAATTAATATTGAAATAAAAATTTCAATAATAATTAATAATGGATAAAAAATAATTAATAATAATCTATACTATTAATAAAAATTATTAATAAAATTTATTATTAATAATTCTTATTATTAAAATTTGTTCTTATTAATTATTATTTTATTATTATTAATTATTATTTTAATATTAATTATTATTTTTTATATTAATTATTATTTTATTATTATTAATTATTATTTTATTATTAATTATTATTTTTTATATTAATTATTATTTTATTATTATTAATTATTATTTTATTATTAATTATTATTTTTTTATATTATTTTATTATTATTTTTTATATTAGAATTTATATAAAGTAGTTTGGGGTCCTTAATATAGGTATTAATATTTGTATTAGTTAGTTAGTTAGGAAGCGCAGCAGAAGTGTGCAAAAAAAATTTGTCCATATTTATTATTAATATATAAAATAAAATATTATAAAAAAAAAAAAAAAAAAAAAGAACAAAAAATATTATGCATTAATTTTATTTTAAATTTAAATATGTTCCATAGAGTAGAAAGTACTAAACATTATTAACAGTAATATTTTGTAGTACCTTTTTTAATATAGAATAATAATAATAATATTATTATTATTATTATTTCTATTATAATCTAATTGTTAAATATAGTATGGTATATACTATATTATCAAATTAAATATTGTATATTGTTGAATATTGTTTTAAAAAGTGGAAATGATTTATCTAATAATAGTATAATGGTTATTCCCAGGAAATGTTGTTAAAAACCGAATTTCATGAATTAAATGAAATATATATATATAATCAAATAAATAATTAAAAAAAGTCTTTTATATTATTTTATATGATTTTTTTTTAATAATTATTTTCTAATCTTTTAAGTTTTAATAGAAATATTTTTGAGTAAAAATTAATTTTAATAGAATTATTATAAAATAATTAATATATAATTATTTAACTTTGTATAATAATACCATTTTTTAAAATAAATAATAGGAAAATAATATCATTTATATTTTATTTTTTAATTTATTTTATTTTTTTTTTTTTTTATTTTTTATTTATTTTTTTTTTTTTTTGTTTTACTTAAATTAGTGATTATTTATAATATATATTTAATATATTACAATTTTTTTTTAAATACAAAGAAAGAAAAAATATATTAAATATATTTAAAAAAAGAATATGATACAATTTAAATATGAATTAGAATATGTATTATATATTTATTTTATTTTAAATATATATGTCTATAGGAATATAATGAATAATAAATATGTTATGTTTTTTTTAATAATAATATTATTTTTTTTTGTTTTCTTATATATATTAGAAAACCATTAAATAATAATAATAATAAATAAAAATATATATAATAAAAAAGGTAAAATATTAAAATATTAATTTATTAATTTATAAAGTAATTATTTAAATAATTATAATAAAAAAAAATTACTTTATTTTAAAAACATATATATAATAAATAAATAAATAAAACAGTAAAAAAAAGAACAAACTATTTTTATTATAGATAATAAATAAAGATTAATAATAAAAAAGAAATTGATTATAAAATCATATTTATTCTTTAATTATTATTATTATTATTATTATTATTATTATTATTATTAATTGATTCGTATTGAATTATTGATTCATATTGTATTATTGATTCATATTGTATTAATTCCATATTATATTAATTCATTATTACTTCAAACAGTAGTCCTGAATCCTAAATCAAATATATATAGTAATTCTTTCAAATATTATTATTATTATAAGACAAAAAGATCATCATATTTCATATTAAGTTATTTTATTATATCAAACAAGAAAAATTCTTTTATATATTTTACTGTTTAATAATTATTAATCTATTTTTCGGTTTTTATTTTAGCATTTTAATAGATTAATTTTTTTTTTTTTTGTTATATTATTATTTTATAATTTTTTATTATTATGATTATTTAATTCTTTATTTGTATATTTATTGTATTGTATATTTATTTGTTATTTTTATTGTTTTATTTTAAATTTTTTTTTGTGATTCATCCTTAACTCCAATACATCCAGAAAATTATTTTTGTTTTCTGTTTTCCTGTCACTTTTCTCTTTTTTTTTCCCCGTCACAACCAAAATTATTTTTACATCTTATATATTTAATCAGCAATTTTTTAAGCTTTAACAGAAGTTTTTTTTCACTTATTAATTAATATGTATTTTGAAATTATAAGTTAATAACCAATAATTAATAATCAATATTTAGGAACTCTACAGTCAAACTGAGCTATCGAAGGGTCTTATAATATTAAATGATAATATTCACTACCTTTTTTTTTTTTTTTTTTTTTTTTTTTCTTCATTCTCTTTGTTTTTCAATTTATTATCCATTCCACTTATTTATATAATATAATATATTATATTTATGCTTTTAATCCAATTACTCACAATCTGTTTATAACAATTATCTCAATTTATAATCCACAAAATATATCCATACTTTTTCTAAACAATTTTCTCAACTTATTATCCACAAAATTATATCCAAACTTTTTCCAAACAATTTTTTCAATTTATTATCCACAAAATATATCCAAACTTTTTCCAAACAATTTTTTCAATTTATTATCCACAAAATATATCCAAACTTTTTCCAAACTTTAATCCTCTTATTAATTATTTATTTTTTATGTTATACTATATTAAATAATAATTATACTATTTTTCTTATTTTTCTTATTTTTTTTTATTTTATTTTATTATTTTTTTTAATTTTTTTTATTATATTATATTATTTGATGTTTTTATTATATTAAAAAATAATAATGAAATTATTATTTTAATAAAACAAAAAAAAAAAAAATAAGGTTTTCTATGATTAAATTTTAAAATAAAAAAAATATATAAATAGTAATATATATTTCTTTTTAATAACTACTATTAATCTATAATTATTATTTTATATAATTAATATTATTAAAATAAAGAAAAAAAATTAAAAATAATATTAATTATTATTAAAAAGAATATATATTTTTGAATAGTATATATAGTTAACAGATAATATTAAAAAATTATGTTTGAAAATATCACAAGATATGCAGAATGGTTTATTGTTATTTACTATTAAGTTGCTGACTAAATTATAACTGTAAAAAAAACTTATCTGATAATATTTAGATTATTAAAATAGGCATCATTTTTCTCATATGATTAGAAAATATCTATAAAAAATATATTTACAACAATATGGTGCAAATTTTGAAATTTTTTTTTTTTTTTTTTTTTTTTTGATTCATTTACATTTTAGCTTTTAATTCATTTAAAAGTCATTTTGTATGTATATAAAAAATATTAATTTTGTTGTTATGCATATTTTTTTTTTATTTTTTATTTTTTTTATTTTTTCTTATTTTTATTTTTTAATTTTTGATTTAATATTTTATTTTATTTTTTGATTCATTTTGTTTTATTTTTGATTTTTAGTTTATATTATTTTTCGTTTCACTCATTTTTTCTTTTCTTTTATTTTAATTTTTGTTTCTTTTGTTTTATTTATTTGCGTTTATTTTTTATTTTTTATTTTTTTTTTATTTTTTTGTGTGTGTATTTTTTTTTTTTTTTTTGAATTTTTTTTTTTTTTTTTGATTTTTTTATTTTGTTTTATAATTTATTAAATTATATATATAAATTATTTTCATGTTTATTATTATTATTATTTTTTGTTTTGCTTGTTATTATTATTTTTGTACTGCAAATTCTTAGTTTAGTGATTGATAATTAATTAAAGATATAGAATTATATATATCTTTAATTATTGAAAGAATTTTGAATTGATATTTAATTTAAATATTTTTTTTTATTAGACAAATAATTTTTATCTAATATAAAAATTTGTCAATAATTTTAGTTACATTTCTTTTATAAATAAAATTGTTCAGCTTACAATTTTATTTATAAAAGTAGATATATTCAATATATTAAATACTATTTTATAATATTTATATATTTTAATATATCTTAAAATGTATAAAAACTTTATAAATTTGATTTTCTATAATAATATGTGTATTAAATAACTATTCTATATTTCTTTAACATAAAAATAAATATAGAATAAATAATATATACATTTATGAAAATAATATACTTTATAAAAATTTTCATAAATAAAGTCTATAAATTTACACCTTAAGTTTCTTTGTTAGTATTTTCCAGAAGTTATTTCATTTAATTAGAAATATAGTTTTTCTTTTTTCCATATTCAATTTAATTTTAAATTAATATATAAATTATTAATTCAAATTTTACATATTGAAAAATCCTGAATTTTTCAATTCAAAAGAATACAACTGATGCCAATTTAATAATTTAAAGAAAATTATTAATTTTGAATTGCCTAAAATTTATTTACTCTTTTAGAGTTACTATTAATATAAAAAAATTTATATATATTAGAAAATGTTCAAATTAAATTAATTGTACTAATATATAATGAACATACCTTGTCTTTAATAAATAACATCTTGAGTTGCCATCTTGACCAATCCAAACTTCACCATGTTCATAGCGTTTAAATCTTGGATTAGTATTTTCACTAACTTCTTTATAAGTAGTTAACATAGAGATCAATGATTTAATATATGAAGTCATTCTTAATATTATTTAAACCTTTTTTTATTAAGATATTTTATAATTTTTTCAATTAACTAAATTTACTACTGGGTATTATATTTATCTATTGATTGATTATATTAAATTTTTTTATTTGATTTTAATAAATAAATAAATTAATAAATTAAAAACTTTTAGAATTCTATATTAATTAAACTATTATTTTGATTAGAAATTAAGTAATAACGCTTTGTTTATGTATATGTGTTAAGTAAAATGTTTGAAAGCAACAATTCAATTTTGAATTATTACGAAATCTATTTTGTAATTAATACTGAATTATAAATTAAAGGATTAAAATTAACTTAAATATGAAATAAATATGATGCTTAATACTTTTTTTTAATAAAAAAGTTGATTTATCAATTTCTTTTTATTTTTTACTCAAATTGATATTTTGAGAAAATAATAATATTATGCGAATATATATATATTTATTTTTTTAAAGTTTTTTAATAATTTTTTCTTTTTTAAAAAAGTAGATTATTTGATTTAATAATCATATATTAAAGCATTAAATAAAAACAATAATATTATATTTAAAAAATATTAATAATTTTATAAGAATTAATTATTTTTATTTTTATTTTTATTGTTTTTATTTTGTTTCTTTTTTGTGCTTTTGTTTTTTATTTTTGTTTTCTGTTTCAATAATTTGCATCAAAACATAAACAAATAAATTGTCTTTTTGTTATATTAAAAAAAAATTATATATATATTAATATTATTGCGAATTATTTAAAAATAAAATTGATCTTTTTCGTTTATTGTTGATTATTTTATTGATTTACTTTTTGTTTATATAATATTTGATTTAGTTTTTTTAAAATTATTTCTTTCTTTACTTTTTTTTTTTTTTTTTTTTTTTAATTCTTAATGAAATAAAAAAAAATATTATAATTTTATAATAAAATTACGAAGAAAAAAAATAAATTAAGGGAAGATTAATTTATATTTATATTATTTTTTAAAAAATTTTTTCTTTTTTTTTATTATTTAATTATTAATAATATATATAATATCATTATTATTGAATACATAATATTTTGTTACTATTATCATTTACTGATTGTTATATATTTAATATTATTAATTAATTATTAATAAAAAATTTTTTTGTATATTTTTGAAATTGGAAAAAAAATTATTAATTTAAATATTGATATATAATAAATATATTATTATTATATTAATATTATATATTAATAATATAAATTAATATATTATAATATAAAATTTCAAAATTCAACCATACATCTAATATAATAATTAATAATTATCATCGTATAGTACATAAAAAATAAGTTAGCAAGTATATTATGATATATTATTTAATACATAATATATACTATTATAGTTTAAATAATATTTAATTGATTTAAAAGCATTTATATTATTGGCTAATATTATTTTTGTAACTTCATATTAAATATATATATTAATATAAGGTATAATATATTTTAGGTCCAATCTAATTATATTATCACCTAATATTCTAATATATTATAATAATATTTAATAATATTAATTTAATAGTAAAATTTATTATTTGATATTTAAACAATATATTAAATAATACATATTATAATTAATACTTTTGAATACAAAATATAATTAATAATATATTACTAATATATATAATATATATTGATTAAAGATAAATAAAACTTTATATTAATAGGATTTCTATTATAAAAACTTTAATTATATTTTAAAATAAAAAAATGAAGACATTATCATTGACAATTATTATTATAATATATTATTAATTACTTATATTTAATTTAATTATATATGTGTAATAGAAATAATCATAATATGCTATAATATATAGCAAATTTATTTAATGCTCTATTTTCTATTGTTTCTAATATAATAAAACAATAAAATTTATAATTATAATAAAATAGATATTAGTTGTAATAAACCCATATATTAAAAAATTTTTATATTACAGATATATACAAATTATACAAATAACCTTTTATTATCTATATATAAAGACAGGAAAATGATAGCAAAAATAGAATAAAAAATAATAAATTTTTATTTTAAATAAAAGTTATAATAAAAAGGCTAAAAAAAAAAAAATTTTTTTAAAAAAAAAAGACACAGATAAAGTTAAATATATAATATATAATTCTTTTTTTAAATATATTAAAAAAAAAGTTGAAGTTAATATCGTCCTTATAGAACATTTTGTAGTATACGAATACTTTAGAGCCTTTTTTTTCCTATTTTGGACCAAATTAATATATTATAATAAAATTTTCAAAAATTATATCTTCATACTTCCTGAATTTTATTTTATACTATTTTTAATATTTATCAATAATATTTTATGAATTTCCCTTTTTTCAACATTTATATTATAGCATTTATTCAACTTATAAAATATATAATTTAATTTTATATATTAATATTATATACATATTATATATTGTAATATATTTAATATAAATCGAATTTTTAAAATAATATATTATAGTATATTTAAATATATTAAATGTATTATTTATTTATAAAAAGTAAATTTAATAATAAAGAAAACCTTAATTTATATTAAATTAGATAATTGCATTGCTTTTTTTCTATGGTTCATACATTTACGTTTTTATTACATTATTTTTATTTTACAAGTAAATGTAATATTGATAATTAAAAAAAAATAAGAAAAAGTTCTTTATAACTAGTAAATTGTAATAAAATATAATTATTGAGAATTGTCAAGATAAAGCCAAATATATCTATTAATCATCTAAAGTATTCACTTTTATTTAAATATTAATAGTTTGAATATATATAATAAAATGTTTTTTTTTTTTAATAACTAAATTTATAAGAGTACCGATTTAAATATTATAAACTGATTTTGTCTTTATATATTAATCATGCATCTATAAATATAAATACCAATTAATTTTAATATAAAATCAATAAGATTAATGATGAACTTTGATTAAATGAGTGTATAATATGATTAAAAATTATAAGAAATTTGTACTGTAAAAAGAGTATATATTATATATTGAATTATATTATTACATGAATTTAAATTTTTTTTTTTTTATAATATAAAGTTGGTTCATCCACTATAAATTTTTAATAAATCTTATTGGCAGATTTCAAATTGGTTTTTTAAAAACAGGAATAATTTATTAATAAATATTTATAGTTAGATTTTTGGTATAAAACGAAATTTTTAATAATGCGATGTTATTACATATAATGCATTATTATGTAATGTATTAGTAATGTAATATAATGTAATATAAAAAATTTATATTAAATATATTAATATATTAATAATATTTAATCATTATATATCTCTAAAAAAATTTTTTTTTTTACATATTAAAATATTTAAATTTTAACAGATTTTATTTTTATTAATGATTATTGAATTTTATTTACATGTACTTTAACCGAATAATTATATATAATATTAATAAAACACTAAAAAGAGTATTTCTTTCTAGTCTAAAAAATTATTATTATTTATTTATATCTAAATGTTTTACTTTTTACTTTTTCTTCTGTTTTTTTTTATTATTATTATTATTATTATTATTATTATTATTATTATTATATTAATTATCTTAATTTTATTTGTTATTTATTTTCAATTTCAACAACTTTTAAAAAAAATTTTTTTTATCACAATTTTCATTGAATCGTCCATCATGATTCACACAATATTACTGTAACTGTGTGAATATCAATATTTATAAGTATTACAAAAATTTTTATGATGAGAATAGTTATTATTATATACAAAGAATAATTTACATAACTAGAACTTTTGAGTTGTATTATTTTATTAGAATAATTAGTGTTACAATCTATTGTTGACCTATTCTCTTTAGTAATTTAATTTATTATTTATAACAAAATTCCTTTGCCAATATTAATACAAACATTTTGATTTATTATTATTATTATTATTATATAATAAATATATATAATATATAATACTACATAAGAAAAATATTAATAAAAATAATTAGTATAAAGAATGAAATTTACAAACTATAAAATTTTTGAAATTTTAATTTTTTTATACATAATTATATCAACTTTAATTAATATATTTTAACACATTTTTAATCTAAAATAGTCCAATAGAAATACAAAGTTTTAATATAAATTGGACCTTTTTCTGTAATTCAATTTTTGTTATCTATAATAAAGAAGAGTAGAAAGAAAAGTTTAGTCAAGTAAAGCAGAAGAAATTTTAGCATTTTATTTTTTATTTTTTACTATTATTTTTTTTGTTAACTTTTAAACAAAATAATGATAAAATATTAGAAGTTAATAAAAAAAGAATAATTTTAAAAAAAAAATAAAAGGAAAAATAGTTAAAAGTAAAAAAAAAAAAAAAAATAAAAAAAAAAAAATAAAAATATAAAATAAAAATATAAAATACATTAATATTTAAAATAAAGGTGAATAATTTATTTATTTATATATATATCGTTAATAATAATAGTATATTAATAATAATGATAATTTATTAATAATAATGAAACCATTATTATTTAATATTAATATTATTAATATTAATATTATAGAATAGAAAATAAATAAAATATTATTTTAAAAAAAGGATATACTTCAAAAAATTAACAAAAAATTTTTTTATAACTAAGTATTTTTATTATTATTATTTGGTTTTTTATTATAGTATTATATGTATGTTAGATACAATATAAAATTTGAACTATCCAAAGGTTTTTGTGGAAAAAATGAAATATTTCGTAGTATTTTTATTATTTGTATATAATACTTTCTTTTGCAATTTTGTGACAGGTCAGAATCGTAATTGGGAAATAATCCCTGAGAACCCCCAACCAACAGTACAAGTACGAACTGAATGTGATGAATTAATGGATTTTTTATCTGGAGTTACTATTATTAACTTAAATTCAAGGACGGGCTCTAATAATTGTTGTACAGAAGATGGAATAGATTGTGATATTGAAAATCATATTACTTCTATTAGACTGTAATTATTTATTTATAAAATACCTTTTTTTTTTTATTTAATAAAGTTTTTTTAAGTTGTGTTTATTGTATTAATAAATAAACATATAATAATAAATATAGTATTTATTAAAAATTTAATTGCTATTAAACTATTATAATTATATTAAATTTATTCATTATATAAAGTGGAGGATTTGAAAATCGTGATTTTGCTCTATTCCCATATTTCCCAAGATTGCAAGAATTGTAATATTTTAATAATAGATTTTTTATTTTATTTTAAAATATTAATAGTTAATGAATAAATTACATGAAAAAATTTTATTTTTATTTAATATATTTTATAATATATATGTAAATATCAAAAAATATATAGATATGTCATTAACCATCCTTTTAAAGAATTACCAAGTGCAATATTTGAATTAAAAAGTTTAAAAGAATTGTAGTTTTTTTAATATTTAGATTATAATATTATTGATTATTTATAATTATTTTTATTAATATAATAACATTTTTAAATTTTAAATTTTTTATTAATAATTGAAAATAATATTAATGTTATAATTATAGAGTTTTTCAAAATGATGATATTGAAATAATTCCTCCAGCAATTCAGAATTTATCAGAATTAGAGTTTTTGTAAACTTTAATTTATAATAATAATAATAATAATAATAATAATAATAATAATAATAATAATAATAATAATAGTAATAATAATAATAATATTTGCATTTTTAATATTTTTTTTTGATAAAATATATTTATAGGGGCTTAAGAAACAATACTATTAGAACTATACCAGATGAACTATTTAAATTAACAAATTTGAAAATATTGTATGGATCAGTTTTATATTTATAATAAATTAATATTATTAAATCAATTTTTAAATAGCATTTTTTATAATTAATATTATATGTATCACTAGGGAAATTGAAGAGAATCAAATTGATATAATTCCTTCCTCAATAAGTGAATTATCAAATTTGGAAGCTTTGTAAGTTTTTTTTTTATTAATTTATATTTATTTATTACGTAAATTATATTAATATAATTATTATTTAATATTTAAAATTTACCTGATGAATTATTTAAATTGTCCAAATTAGAGAGATTGTAAGCTAATATATATATATATATAAATTATTTAAAATATTGAATAATATAATAATAAGATAATATCTTATTTATAAAAAGATATTTTGGTGGTAATCAAATAGAAAGTATTCCATCCTCAATTGGAGATTTACCTGAAATAAAAACAATGTAATAATTATTATTTAGAAAAAAAAAAATATTAATTACAAAAAAAAAAAAGAAAGAAAAAGAAATAATTATTGTATTAATAAATATTATAAATATATATTTTATTATTAATAGAGGATTAGAATTTAATAATTTAAAAGATTTACCTAATGAATTATTTAAATTGTCCAAATTAGAGATATTGTAAGCTAATATATATTAAATATTTTATATAATAATTGATTTAAAATATTAATTTACATATTATTTATTTATAAAATTTATTTTTTAAATATTAATATCGGTGATTATATATTTATTTTATAAATGTTATATATATAATAAGGGATTTGTCAGGGAATAGAATTGAAACAATACCTTCTTCAATAAGCGACTTAAAAGAATTAAAAAAATTGTAATATAATTTTATTAGTAAATTCAAATGTATATATTATTAAATTACTAAACATTTCATTATAAAAATATTTAAATATTTTATATATATAGGTTTATATCATATAATGATTTAAAAGAATTACCCAAAGAATTATTTACATTGGAAAATTTAGAAATGCAGTAAATACTTATTTTTTATTTTTTCGTTTTTTTTTTTTAATTATAATAATTTTATAAATATATTATTTATTAATATTTTTTGTAAATAATATTAAATATTTAATTTTTTTAATTTGATTTATATATAAAAGAGATTTAGATTATAATTTAAAATTAAATACAAAATTAATAAGATTTGGTAATTCAACAATTGAAGATTGCTATTTAAATAATGTCAATATATTATGTTATCAACCCCATACTTGTAAAACTATACATTTTAATGAATTAAATGCTACAGATATTGAATCAGAAGAAATATTTAATATATGTACTCAAGAAGAAATTGATGAAATTTTAAATCCAAAAAATGATAAACCAAATTATTTGTTAATTGGAATTATTATTGGTGGTATAGTGGCAGTTCTTATTATTTTGATTATTGTTTATAAATTAATCAAAAAGAAAAAATTAAGAAGTAATAATAAATCAGAGTTTAGCTCTGACAAAAGCTATAGTCGTGATATATCATCTTTTAATGATAATACTGATATGAGAGATATGTCTAGTGTTAATAATAATATTATTACAACTGGAGTTGCTACTCCTGTATATACTATTCCTTCTGGAGAATCAAATTCTAATCGGAATGTCGAGAGAAATGAATCACTTGGTACAGATATTATAAGTTCTTATGATACAGATCTCCCAGATTATGTTGATATTCAAAATAATATAAATATTTCAACTTCACCTAATATGATTCCTACAGATTTACATAATTTAATGAATATTCCAAATATTTATAATACTTTACCATTACCAGAAATAAATTCTACAGATTATCGAAATTCCCTGGACAATGAAAACAAACATAATACTTTACCTATACCAAAAATGAATGCTTCAGATACTCGAAATTCTATGGATGTCCAAAATAATTTTAATACTTTACTATTACGTAATATGAATTCTTCAGATATTCAAAATTCTATGGATGTCCAAAATAATTTTAATACTTTACCATTACGTAATATGAATTCTTCAGATATTCAAAATTCTATGGATGTTCAAAATAATTTTAATGGTTTACCTTTATGTAATATGAATTCTTTAGATATTCGAAATTCTATGGATGTCCAAAATAATTTTGATACTTTACCTTTACTTAATATGAATTCTTATAATAATAATAATAATAATAATAATCAACAAATGAATAACTATCAAGGGTATATAAATTCATATCAAAATGGTAGAATTTTCTATAATAATAACATTACCAATAATAACAATATCAATAATAATAATAACAATATTAACAACAATAATTTAAATGATTTAAATAATTGTTACAATCCGTACTTAATGCCTATTATGGATCCAATTTATTTCATAAATAATAATAATAATAATAATAATAATAATAAAAATAAAATAATGAGCAATAATAATAATAATAATAATAATAATAATAATAATAATAATAATAATAATAATAATAATAAAATAATGAAAAGTAACAACAACAACAACAACAATAATAATAATAATAACCAAAATAGTGGTCCGATACCATCTACAAAGACAAATATCAATAATAAAAAGGAAACATCTGTTTCTAACAGTACTAATATTAATAGTAAAACAAACTCAAATTCACCTTTCAATAAGCAAAACAAGAAAGAAAATGAAACAAATATA
Organism: Anaeromyces robustus; assembly: GCA_002104895.1. Classification (NCBI taxonomy): domain Eukaryota; kingdom Fungi; phylum Neocallimastigomycota; class Neocallimastigomycetes; order Neocallimastigales; family Neocallimastigaceae; genus Anaeromyces; species Anaeromyces robustus. The sequence continues at coordinate 75,300 of MCFG01000114.1, read as the reverse complement.
AAAGCAAAAAAAGAAAAAATTAAAGAACTTCAAAAAAATATTGATAATCCAGTACAACGTACAAAAACAATTTAAAGAAAAAAAAAAAATAAAGTTACAATATGAAGATTAAAAAAAAAAAAATAAATATACAAAAAAAAAGTTAAATCAAAAAAAAAAAAAAAAAAAAAAAAGCATTATGTAATACATACAAACTTTTATATTTTTATTTTTATTTTTTTGAATTATATAAATATTAAAACTATTTTTCTGAAAATAATAAATATATATATAGTATATATAATAATTAATAATTAAGTTAAAATGTATAAAATTCTTAATATATATTTATATATAATATAAATTATCAGTAGTTGAAGTTAATCAACTAAAAATATATATTATATATAAAATATATTTTAGTAATAATATATTTTTTAGTTTAAAAAAATTTTTTTTCTAAAAAAAAAAACAAAAAACAAAACAAAAAACAAAAAACAAAAAAAATTAAATAATAATAATAATAATAATAATAATAATAATAATAATAATAATAATAATAATAATAATAATAATAATTATAATTACAAAATAATAATTATAATTACAAAATAATAATAATAATATAATATTAATACTTTTATTATTATTATTGAAATAATAAAAAATAATTTTAAAATTCTTTTAATATTATAATATTAAAAGAAAAGTAACCAAAAAAATTAGAAACAAATAGAATACAAAAGAATCTAAAAAAAAAAAGAATAAAAAAAAGTAAGCAATTAGAATAAAAAAAAAAAAATAAAAATAAAAAAAATAAAAATAAAGGTTGAAAAAAAACAAACAAACTAAACTTAAGTTTGTTGAATTAAATCAATTATTTGTATTATTAGAGAATTAACAATATAAATAATTGATTTAATTCAATAAATGTTTTAATTTTTATCTTTATTTATTAATTATCATGTTTTTATTTATGTTACACAATTTTTTTCAATAGATTTATAACGAAAATTAAAAATAAGGAAACTTTTTTTATTTATTATGTATTTATTTATACAAAAGTTTATTTAATTTTTTTTTTTTTTTTTTTTTTTTTAAAGCAATATATAAATTATACATAAATAATGGGATAAGTAAAAAAATTATTCCTGGGATAATTCCTTTTATATATTTGTTATATTTATTTTTTTTATTATTACTTTTTTTTTTTAATTTAATTATTTAAATGTAAATTTTCTTTTTCTTTTTTTTTTTTATTATATAAAATAAGTAGAAAAATTTGAGATTATGAATGATATATTAGTTTATATTTATTTATGTAATATAATCATACTTCAAATAGATTATTATTTAAATTTTTACATTATTATATAATAGAATTTATTTATTACATATTTAAATGATAGGCATACATAAATTCAAATATATATGTAGAATACTTATTGTTTTCATATACAATTCACGTGTGACTCATAATCACATGCATGGTCTTTTTGTTGAAAATGTAAAAAAAAATATTTTTAATTATTCTCCGAATAAATTTATTGTATACGTATACAAAAAAACAATATAGTTATTTATTCTGATTCCATAAAACTTTTCATATCTTAATTTTCTCGATGTCTATATAGGTTAATAATGACCAGTTATATTTTTTTTAATTATTTAGCTTATTTCCGTATAAATCTGCATAATTAAGAAAAAATATAACAAATAAAGGAATTATATATATATATTGATTTTGAAAAAAAAAAAAATTATTGAAGTTTTAATTTTAAAAAATGAGAGTTAGCTATGTATGTTATAATCAAATATAATACATCAAATAATATATTATAATAAATGTAATTTCTTTATAATTTTATTAATATAATTACCTATTTACTAATTAGTATTAATTAGTATATATTAGCAGGTCAAATTGGTGATCTTAACTTGTACAAGGTATATTATATATTTTATATTTTAAGTTATATATTTACATATAAATTTAAATATGGATAAAATACATAGAATTGTTTTTTTTTATATATAAATTTTATGAAATATTTAAATAAAATTATATTGATGTATATTAAAGGCGGAAGCTTTAGCACATTTTCTAAATCGTAATTTACCTTTTTATCATTTTGAAATTATTCGTGTACCCTCTTCTCAATGGCATTCATTTGTGGAATATTTAGTTATGAAATTATGGCATCCTAAACGTTTTTTATACTATCATAGGCTATCTTCAAAAGTACATAAAGCTATCTCAAAAATTATTGAAGTTAATGATTCTATGACAACTGATGTCAAATATAAACCATGGAAATTATCTGAAATAAAACCTATACAATCTGAAATAGAGTCTTCATCATTAATATCATCTCAAAAATCATTAAAAAAACATAGTTCATTAAAAAAAAATAGTTCTTCATCTCAAAAAAATATAAATAATAATGAATCCAAAAATATTCATGAAAATGGTAATATATCTAGATCATCATCTAAAAATGAAAATAAATCATCATCTGAAAATGATGACAAAAATAAAGTTATTAATATAAGTTTAAATGCTTTAGAACAAACAATTGTTATAAGTACAGATGATGTTCCTAATTCTTCAAATGATAATAAAAGTACTTTTAGTTTAAAAGAAACAAAATCAAATTCTATTACAGATGATAAATTAAATAAACGTGAATCTTCTATGTCACTTTTTTCTGATGATAAAACTGACATTGATGGTATTAATAATTATTAAATAATAGATATATTCATATATTTTAATTGTAATATCATAATAATAAAAAATATTAAAAATATTAATATATATATTACTTTCATTTATCAATAAATTTTTTTTCTAATATTACAGAGGGAGAAAGTTTTATTGATGATTCAAATAAGGATGATGCTTTAAATGAGGATAATAATTCAAATAAGAATGCTTCAAATGAGGATAATAATTTAATTAAAGATTCTTCTAACGAGGGTAATAATTCAAATAAGGATGTTTCAAATGAGAATAATAATATAATTAAAGATGCTTCAAATGAGAATAATAATTCAAATAAGGATGCTTCAAATGAGAATAATAATATAATTAAAGATGCTTCAAATGAGGATAATAATTCAAATAAAGATGCTTCAAATGATAATAATGAAGAAAAGGTTTCAAGTGATAATAATGAAGAAAAAGTTTCAAATGATAATAAAATCACAGATATTAATTTAAATAATTCAAAAAGTCAGTCTTTTAACTTAAGTATATCCGATAATATTAACGAAGAACATAATGAAAATAGTAATAATAATGAAAGAAATAATAATGAAGATGAAAATAATAATGAAGATGAAAATAATAGTGACAATGAAAATAATAATAATAATAATAATAATAATAATTATAATAATAATAGCAATATTATTAAGGAGAATGTAGACAATATACCAAATAATATATTAAATGAAAGTTATTATAAATTACCAAATGAAGTAGATATATATATTCAATCATTAGTAGAAGAATTACCACAATTTACTTGGAAAGTTGATGGAGAATTTATTGGTAAATAATATAAAATAACATAATAAAAAAATGAATAAATGAAATTTTATAATGATATTATTATTATAATAATAATTATAATTATAATTAATGTAATGTAATATTTAATTTCACGATTATATAATTAGGTGATTGTGAATCATTTTTTGAATATGTAAGTTAATATTTAATATATATATATATATATATATATATTTATGATTATGTAAAATATTCTATTTTTATATTTTTAAATGCTTTAATCATTAAAATTAATATAATTATTAATTAATATAAATATATAAATATATGTATTTATAATTAAAAAATTTTAATAAAAATTTGAAAACGACAAAAAATGATGAAAAACTAATAAAACAACAACAATAATATGAAAATATCAAATGTGAATAAATATGTACGAAAAAATATTAATATTTTAATATAGATAAAAAATAATTATGGATATCAAATTCATATAGATGACGATGTGTTAGAAGATATTGCTGATGAAGATGTTAAAATTCAAAAATATTTAGCATCAAATGTACCAGTAGTATTTAGTACAGAAAGAGAACCTTATTTCTGTAAGATACCTCATCTTTCAGAAACTTCTAACAGTGACTATTCTAGAAAAAATAATTCAAATTATACCATTAAAAAACTTCGTCAACGTCTTTCAAATACGTTAGATGAAATAAAATATGATAATTATATCAATAGAAATTATTATAATAACGAATATCATTCAAGTTCATTAGGACTAAGTGAATTAGAAATTGATTCAGAAGATTTAGATGAAAACATCAATAATGTCGATGATAATAGTTATTCGGATGATGATAATAATAAAAATGATTATATAAGAATGCCTACTCGTAGATATTACCGATTTATGGAAAATAATAGTAATGCTCAAGAAGAAACAACTGTTACTTCTAATGATATATTAACAACTTCGATGAATTCAAAACCTCAATCTAATGTTATAAATGAAAAAGGGGATTTAGAAAACGTCGTTGATGAAAATGATTTATTTACTACTAATACTAATACTAATAATACTAATAATAATAATAATAATAATATTAATAATATTAATAATGAAAATTTAGAAGATGATGATATGAACTATACATATAAAAGTGAAGACTTTTCAGAAGAAGAAAAAGATATAAATGATCTTTTGAGTAATGAAGAAATAATCGAGGAATTTAATAATGAAGAAATAAAAAATGATCAACTAGATGATGTTAATAATGATATAGTGGAGGATATTAAAACAGAGAATGTTGATATAAACAATTCCAAAGAACAAATAATTAATAAAGAAGAAAATTCTGTCACATCAAAAATAGTGTCTTCATCAAATTCTAGTAATAATATATTAAGAAAAAGTATATCAAATTCAAAAGGATCATTGCAGAAGTTAGATTAATTTTAATTATATATATATTTAAATAAAGATATATATAAAAATATATAAAATAGAATATATATAATTTTTTTTGAAAATTATTTATTTTATACTATTTATTCATTTATTTATTATTTATTCTTTTATATATAATATATTTATTTAATATAAATGTAGTTATTAAAATCTTAAAAAAAGAAAAATCATATAATAAATAATAAATAATAAATTATAAATAATAATAAATAATAAATAATAAATAATAAATAATAAATAATAAATAATAAATAATAAATAATAAATAATAAATAATAAATAATAAATAATAAATAATAAATAATAAATAATAAATAATAAATAATAAATAATAAATAATAAATAATAAACAATAAACAATAAATAATAAATAATAAATAATAATTATAAATAATAAATAATAATATAATAATAATAAAAATTATAATACATAAATCGTAAAATAATAGTCCTAATATCTTTATATTAGGACTATTTTTTATAATTTATTAAAAGAGTAATAAAAAAAAGTAGATTATTAATAAATGATTTAAAAAATGTAACTTTACAATAATGTTTAAATAAATTTTATTATTTAAAGTTTTTTTTTTCCTTTTCTTTTTTTGACCAAAAAAATTAAATAAAATTTTGTTTTAAATAATTATAATTACTTTAAATTTTTTTTTATGTATAAAAAATATAATAATAAAATAAATATTAATTACAGTCAAAGATAATTATATATAATTAAAAATAAAAATAAAAAAAAAGGACATTTATAATGATTTATTATTAAAATTTTACTATATAGTTGTAATTAAAATTTTATATACATATATTTATTATTATATTATATATTAAAGTTATAAAGTTATTATATATATATATATATATATATTTGTAATAAAAAAAAAAAAGAAATAAAAACAAAAGGGATTACGAAACAAAGAATAACAAAGCACAAACACTAATAATATAATACAAAATATAAACATATAATATATCGATAATAAGATTAATTATGATTATATATATTTTATAAAAAGATGAGTGCAAGATATATTAAACTTCAACCAATTCAATATAACGATGATTCATTAGTAAAGAATGTTAATATACCATATAAAACATTTATTGAAAAAGAAGGAGGATATGAATTAGAAGTTTCATGTAAAATATTAAATTCTAGAACTAGAATTGGAGGTCCTTTACATTTGAAATTGAAAGTTACAAATATTGGTGGTGTTGATATTGAAAAATTTAAAATTGACATTAATTCTTTTTCTTCAGAAGATAATCAAAGTCCATATTATGATAGGTTCGAGAATATTTTTCATTATTATAATTGTTTCTATATCTTTTTAAAATAAATATATATTTATTTTCATTTTGTAAGAGATATATATTTATTTTATTATTATTATTGAAAAATTTGGGGTTTTTTTTTTTTTTTTTTTCTAAGTTCTTGCTTATTAATTTCAAGATTCATATAAAATTTTTCATATCTTTAGCTAATTTATATAAATTATAATTATAACTATGTTATTATAGAATTTAAATTTTTTTATAATCATTTATTTATAATATAAATATGACTTTTTATTCATTTTTTCCATTTCCATTATTTCATTATAAATGTAATTTTTTAGATATGTTTTGTGGATTAATGAAAAGTTAGAAGTTGGATATTCAATAATTGAGGATATTGTATTAAAAAATTCATATAGAAATCTTGATATAAGCAATAACGATTTATCAGTAATAATAACTGATTCTGAAAAAGATTTAAGAAAATTAGAATATAATATACAAGGTCCTGATGATCCATTAGATTTTTCTACTAAAACTAATTTACAATCAAAAACAAGAATTTTAAGTGCTATATCCAATGAACAGAGTGAATTTACACCAAAAGAAGTATTACATGATCGATCAAAAAATAATTATAGTAGTGATCAATCGTCAATTCAATTAGATACAGGAGATATGAATGAAGATAATTATCCTATGAAAAGTAAAGAAATTAGTTTTAATGATAATGAAAGTTTGATAAATAATAAAAATATACCTGATCGTACTAAAAGAAGTATAAGTATTGATCAACAATATAATACAATTATTAGTCCTATCTATGATAATTTTTATTGTAAAGATGATACCTTAGTAATTAATAAGAAAAAAAAAATGAAATCATTATTTTTAACAGAAGATTATGATTATTTAATTTCAACTTTACCTTCAGTAATTCATATTGAATTTAGAAGAGATAATATGAAACTAATTCCTTGTCGTCAATATCAATTTAAATTATGTTCAGAATATTTTACAGGAGATTTATTAGTAGCAAGACCATGTATAAATATACCAAAAGATAAAACACCAAGATATACTCATTATAATATTTTAATGTTAGGTTCATGTAAAAATGGGAAAACATCATTAATTAATAGTTTCCTAACATTATTTAATAATAGAATTACTTATATGAACCCATATCTTCAGAAATTATATCATGATAATAAAAATTATATATTATATAATATTAAGGAATTATTACCAGAGTCATTGCATGTACGATTTTATGATTGCCCACTAGAATCCATAAAAACTTTTACAAATTCACAATATTCATATAAAAATTTGGATTTAGTTTTAAGTGGTAATTTCCCATATGATTTCCCAATTAATACTACGAATGTTGATCTTCTTGGAAAAATTGTTGATGAAAAACCACATCCCAGAAGATTATCTATATCAAATCAGAATGGTTCTACTCATTCCTTATCAAAACTTAATTTTGAAAAAGGTGGTGGTAATGGTTCTAATTCTTCATTAAGACCATATTCAATTAATGGTCCATTAGTCGTTAGTAAAACTCAAGAAACATCATCCAAAAGTAATACAATAACTAATACAATTTTTAAAATTCATGTTGTTATATTAGCTCTTTCTTATACAGTTATTGAAAATTCTGAGGAATTTAAACTTTATACTAAATTATTTAGATATATTACTCAATTAAATATTCCTGTTGTTGTAGCTCTTACTAATATTGATAAATTAAATCAGGATAAAGTAGAAGAATATTTATATGAAATTAATAATGCATTTAAGTCATCTTACGTATATCCTATTTCTAATTACACTATATCTAACAACAAACTTAAATCGTTTGAAAAGGATAGGTAAATTATTATAATAATTTATTTAATCGTCTATTTGAAACAAAATTTCAATAATGTTAAAAATTATTATTGTTTTTTTTTTCTTTGTAACCATTAATTATTAATCTATTAACATTTTTTTATTATTCTTTTTAATAATATATTATAATATATATATTATTGAATATAAAAATTTGTATTATTATATAATTTATTTTATATTATCTTAAATAAATAAAAAAAATTAGAAATATTTTGAGATTAATTAGTAATTCTATGTATTTAGCTCAACAAAGTATATATAATGAGTTTAATGAAGAAAATATTATTAAAGCTCAAACTATTAATGATGTTAATAATACAACTACTACTAATTTAGAAAATATGACAAAAGATACAACGAATGATAAAACGAATAAATTAATTACTATTGATGGTCAAGAATATAAATATAAGATAGATGATTTTGTTCCATCACATAATGTAAATGCTATTATTGGATGTGATAATGTTAATGTAGTCGATATGACAAAATTCACAAAGGAACAAATTAGTACCTTATATGAGGATGTTGATTATGATACTACTATATTTGAAAATATTACTCGTTTTGATGTTACAGGTGAAGAAGATATTGATGTTATTCTTGCTTTTGATGGCTCTCGTATAATTGATAGGGAAATTTTAGATATTGTTAAGTGTATTGGATTATCTATATCTTCTCAATATCCTCAAAATATAAATATTGGTGGATTTTTATTTGGTGAAAAGATTAAAAATATTTCTGGATTAACAAGTGATATATCGTTATTTGAAAGTCGTTTAGCAACACTTGAACTAACGGATAATCGATTGAGTGCTGATGGTGATACATTATATAGAGCTTTAAATCATTGTAAAACATTATTAGATTCACAATATCGATTATCAAAAAGACAACAATTATGGATTTTTATTTCAGAATGTAGTAACGATAATTATTATCAAATTCAAGCAAAAAAACTTGCGGATACTTTAAGATCAAATCAATATAATTGTGAAATATTTTGCTTTTATATTAGACAAAATTCAGAAGCCGAAATGCCAATTATGGTAGATAAATTTTTAAAGTCTTTTATAGATCTTGTTGTTGTTTTTAATGATATGGAAAGTATATATGGCTATTTAACTCCTCCTGCAACTAGTTATAATAATATACTAAATCCAAAACTCTATTTACAGTAAATATATCAAAAATATTACTATTGTTATTAATATTATTCATATTATTATTATTATTATAATAAATCTATATCAATCAATTTTCTTAACTTTTCTTTATTAAATTTAATAATAGATTTCTCAAAATTCTTAGAGAATCCTCAAAGATGTAAATTTTTATTCATTATTATTATATATAGTATTTTTATTTTATTAATAGGATATATTAATTATTTATATTTTAAATTTTTAAATTATAATACTAATATTTATATTAAACATATTATTATTATTATTATATAGTCATTTATTAAGAAATCAATTAACAGGTTATATTCCATATAATATTGGAAATTTGACTAAGATAACTTCATTGTAATAATAATTATTATTTAATTATTATAAATATTTTATTTATATAAATATATATTTAAATATGTTTTTCTATGATAAATATAATATTTATAATATTATTGATATATTATATTATACTACTAAAATAATTCTTAAGAAATTTGAACGTTAATCTTCTTACATCCTATTTGCCTAATACAATCGGAAATTTAGTTGGTTTAACTGAACTGTAATGAAAATATAAAGAATTTAAAATAAATAATTAATTTATAGTAATTCATTTTATTATATTATTTAATAATAATTAATATATCTTTTTATAATTATTTTTTTTTAATTTAATTTTAATTGTATAGTCAATTGTCATTTAATAAATTAACTGGTCTAATACCTGTATCGATTGGAAACCTTAATAGATTAACAATATTGTACTAATAATATTTTTATTAATATATATAATTTTGTTATTAATTCTAATTAACAACAATAATAATAATAACAATAATTAAAATGAATTTTTATCTATAGGAAAATGTCAAATAATCAATTTTTCGGTCCTATTCCATATAGTATTGGAAATCTTGTTAATTTAACAAAATTGTAAATATAAAAATATATTTTTTTATATATAAAATAATATTTATATTTATATTTCTATATATAATTATTTTTTATGTAAAATGTAGACGTTTAGAAAACAACAAATTATCGGGTGCAATACCAGAATCTATTGGAAATCTTGTAAATCTTGAAAAATTGTATGATTATATTTAAAATACAATATAAATAACAGAAAAAAAAATTTTTTATATATAATAAAAATCTTTTTATTACTAATTATTATTATTATTATTTTTCTAAATTTTTCTAAATTTTTCTAAATTTTTCTAAATCAAAATATATATATTTATAAATAAATAAATAAATTCCTATTAAAAAGACAATTGAATAATAATTGCATAAATGGATTAATACCAAGATCAATAGGAAATCTTACAAAACTACGAATATTGTAGATATATTAAATACATATATATATATATACATATTAAATAATATCAATATATTATAAATTTTTATTTAATAAATTTTAAATATTTAAAATAAATAGACAACTTGGTAATAATAAACTTAGTGGAAATATTCCGTCTGCAATTGGAGACCTTTCAAATTTAGCATTTTTGTAATTATTAATTAATTAATTAATTTATTAATTTATTATTATTATTATTATTATTATTATTATTAGTGTTTTATAATAATTATTATATAACAATTACAACTTCATAATATCATATTGATAATACTATTTTTATATTTTTAATAATTATAGATATTTAAATGATAATTACTTGGTCGGAACATTACCTGATTCTATGTCTAAGTTAAAGAAATTAAGCGAATTGTAATATCATATTAAAATATTATTCTATTTATTATATTTTTTGGTTTATTTAAATTATGTAGTTTTTCATTATACTAAAAAAATATTATGTATTTTATTATAAATATTTTTTATATTATTATTATATAATAATAAAAGACATTTACAAAATAATGAAAGTTTAAGTGGTGATATTCCATCTGAACTTACTACTAGTTTAACGTTAAAGAAAATGTGAGAATCATATTCATTTTTTTAATTTTATAATAATTAATATATATTATATATATTAATTATCTTTTTTTTTTTTTTTTTTTTTTTTTTTTTTTTTTTTTTTTTAAATAAATATATAGCAATATACATGGAACAAAACTTAAGAAAAATACATCGGTATAAATAAAATAATATATGTATGGATATGAATAAGAAATACCCAATAATTATATTTAACTAAAACCTAATAAACATAAAATAATAATAACATAAAAAACGAAAGTAAAAATAACAGAACAACAACAACAAACAATAAACAGTAAATAACAAAAAAATAAATAAATAAATAATAATAAGGAAAAAATATAGCCAAATAAAAAAGAAAAAAAAAATTTTTTTTTTCATGATTATTAATATCAATCAGTATATATCTAATAAATACAGATGTATTTATCTTTTATATTTGTATATATTTTTATTTTAAATACTGTTAATAATAATAATATGTTAATATATTAATAATTAATTAATATCTTTCTTCATAAGATATTAAAACTATTTATATATTCTTAATAAAACTATTAATATTATTGAAATAATTACTATTTTAGGTTTAGACATTATTATATTATAGTTAAAAGTTATATTTTGAATTTCTTTTTTTTTTTCTTATTAATATTTATTAAATTTAATTGTTAAATTTAATTATAATATTATAATTTTCCTTTTTTCTTTTTTTATATATTAAGTATAATATATTATAGTAACATAAGATTTTTAAAGAAAATTCTATATATATTGAAATTATATTTTGACATTGACATACGAATTCACTATGATATATTTTTAAAGATTGTGTAACCTTTTCTTTAAATAATAAAAAAAAAAAAAAAATTAATTATTTTTTAAGCTCCGATTTTTTAATTATTATTATTTACATGGTACCTATAAAATTAATATTTTTATCCATTATTTATTTAAAATTTTCTCATATCAATTACTCAATTACTGCTGATATAATAAAAAGAAAATTACAATATTATACAAAATAAAAGGAAGTGTTTCAGTATTGATATAAATATAAAAATTTCTATAATAAAATTTATATTTGATAAAAAAATTATAATTTTTAAAAATAAAGAAAATGTTATCAAGTAATAATAATATAAAAATTTTTATAATTGGACCTCCAAATTCAGGAAAGGTTAATGTTAAAAAATATATAAGAGATTATATGAATAATATATATCGATTTTAAATAATATATATATATATATTATATATAAATATATTTTTAACATTTTAATATTGTAACTTCATAATATGGGTTATAATATTTATTTATTTATCATTATTTAAATAATAATAATAAAAAAGACAACAATTGCTAATTATTTAGCTGATTTAAATAAATCGTTATCATCAGATTATACCCCAACTCAAGGTGTAAGGTATATATTAGATTAAAAAATAGATAATAAATTATATAAAATAGTATCTTATATAGAATAATATTTTTTTTAGTATCTATAGTTAATGTATATGCATATATATTTATATTTATTAATATTTACTTAATAGAATTCTTGAATTAGACCAAATTATAAAAACCACTTCTAAACATTCTAGGAAACAACAACAAACTAATGTATCAATAGAATTATGGTAATTAAATTAAATAGAATGAATTTTTATTAATATTATATTTTTTGGTTTTTTTTGTATAAAAAAATGTCTTTTATTTTTTTTATCAATATTAATATATATACATACTATATTATATTAAATCGATATATATATAGGGATTGTTCAGGAGAAGATAGGTATATAGAATAATAATAATATAAAAATGAATAATTTTGGTAAAAAATAATATAAAATATTAACAAATTTTTTTTTTTAAATTATAATAATAAATAAATATATACTTTCATTGTAATAAATGTTATAATTGTAATATAAATATAAATAAATATAAAATATGAATTAATTGCTTCCATAAAGATTTAAAACAATATGGCCAAATCTTTCAACAATAGCTAATGGTTTAATTCTTGTATATGATCAAGATAATAGATTAACTGAAAGAGATATAGATGAATGGTATTGTTATTTCATCTCTTTATAAATATTTATAAATCAGTATAAATTTAATTATCAAGAATAATTAATATAATAAAAAAAATTATATATAATCGAAAAAAAAAGCATTTATATTAAATATATGTATATTTATATAAACATATAAGGTTGGGATATTTCTCATTAAATGAAAAACAGTGTATGATATATGCATATTGTAAAGAAAATAATAAAAAAGGTATAAGATTCAAACGTTTTATTATTTAATATTATTGTTATTATTTTTACTAATTTTTTAAATTTTTTGAACATTTTTATATAAATATGAATATATACATTTATATGTATCATATTATCAATATATATATATATATATTGTTATTATTTTTTTTTTTTAATATGAATATTAATATAAAAAAGGCAAGATAAATCATAAAATACCAGTTCATTCTGTATCAATAAATGATGATCCAGATAGTATTAAAAAAACATTTGATGGATTTTTAACACAAGTTTATTTAGAAATGCAAGAACAATTAGAAAATGAACAACGTATTATTACCGAGTAATAGTTTTTTTTTTTTTTTTTTTTAAATTCAAATTGTTTTTGAAAAACAGAAAATAATTTTTTTTTTTTACACCAATTATCATTTTACCATATACTAATATATACTAATAATTCTGAAGAAATGATTTAATAATAATAATGATTATTATTATAATATAATACAATATTATTATTTATATTATTTATATTAAATAATATTTAATAATAATATAGATAATAATATTCAATCTTTTAGATTTATTTTATTTTATTTATTATTTTTAAAACTGTTTTTTTTTTTAAAATGAAAAAAAAAATTTAATATATATACATATATATAAATATTAATAGAAATTTAATTTAATATAACTTGATGAATACATATAAAGATACATCTAATAAACTAATAAAACTAATAAATAAATAAATTAAATAAAGTTTTAGGGTAATAATAATATTAATAATTAAAAATATTATTTATTAATTAGATATTTTGTGTAAATTATTATAATATATGAAAAAAGGTAATTATAAGCAAAAAATAAATACTTCAAATATAAAAACAATAACAAAAAATATTATAAAAAAAAACTTCTTTTTTTCTTTTGATTATCTCTAAGTATAAATTTGATATTTAATAATTATCAATTATTAAAATTGTCATTTCCTTTTTCTTTTTCTTTTTCTTTGATTTTTTTTTTTTTTTTTTTTTTTTAAATTTTAATTTAATTTTATAATATTATTAATTATCTGCGCGACGTTTTCTTTTATTTTGACTACGTTGTGATGAGTTATTTTCCAAAAGTTGTTTTCTTCTATTAATATATTTTCTGAAATCAATTTTTTCAATTTTTTGTTCATTTTCTAACATTTGCCATTCACCATTGTATATACAAAGAACTTTCATTTTCTTATTATACTTTAAATCTGGAAGTAATTTTGGAGTAATTAAAAAATATCTTTTTTTTTTTTTTTTTTTTTTTTTTTTTTTTTTTTTAATTATTAATATTGATAATTATTATAATATATATAATTAAATATTAATACTATATTATAAAACAATAATAATAATAATTATATAATATATATAAAATACATACTGAGAAGTTCCTTCTTGTGATGCAGCATCAACTAATTGAGCGTGAATTAATCTTTCATTATTTGAATCCATACCTTTTATTATTATTGTTATTATAATTTAACATTTTTTATTAAAGTTAAAAAAAAAATAAAATAAATGATTATTAATGTATTTTTAAAAACAATAAATAATATATATAAATAAATTAAAAAGAAAAAAAAAAAAAAAAAAAAAAAAAAAAAAAAAAAAAAAAAAAAAATACCTTGGTTAATTTCATCTACAACTCTAAATGGCGCTTTTGAAAAACCTTGTAATGTCATTAAATATAA
>MCFG01000114.1:0-55000 GCA_002104895.1 Anaeromyces robustus | reverse complement strand
CAAATTATTAACAAATTTTTATATTTTTATGAATTTATGATGGAATTCGAAATTTCATTTAATTTCATTTTAATTTCATTTAAATTTAAATTTAAATAATTTACCATCAATCTTCCATGAAGTTGATTTAGTATTACGTTTTAAAGTTCTCTGAATTGTTATATTAGAAGGTTTTCCATTTTTTTGGTGAAATAATGAAATTTCAATGACAGCTTTTTCAGAACCATGTTTAATGAAATCTGAAATTTCTTTTGCTCTACCAAGTGTCTTAAAATTATATAATGATAATAATATTATTTTAAAAGGGTTAAGTAAAAATTATATTATTTTTTATTTTATTTTACTTTATTTTATTTAATGACCTATTCATTAAATTATTATTACTACTACTTTTTTTTTTAATATTAATATTAATATAGTGTTTTTTTTTTTTTTTAAAAAAAAAAATATAAAATAAATACTTGTGTAGATCCACCTAAACCGAGAGCAATACCACAAACTATACTACTTTTACCAGAACCATTTGGACCTATAATCATATTCAAATTTGGTCCTGGTGTGAATTCACAATAATCATATGTGACAAAATTTCTTAATTTGACTTTAGTAATTTTTCCTTCCATTTTTTCATAATAATTAATAATTAAATTAAGATAATTGATTATCCGTAAATTTTTAATTTATTTTTTTTTAAAAAGAAAAGATGGACTGAAATGATTTCATTGTTAAAAAAAAAAGTATTTAATAATGTAATAATATAAATGAATTAATTTTTATAAAAATGAAATTTATTTTTTATAACATTAAAATTTATAAATTAATATTTTATATTTTAAATCTTGAATATTAATTAAATATAAATTATATTATTAACATACATTCTATAAAGATTAAATTTAATTAAATTAGGTTATTTATATATTAATGAAATTCATTTGGATGATTTTTTATTATATTTTATTTTATTTTATTATTTATTTTTTATGATTATTGTAAAGCTACATTTATTAAACTTTATCATTAAAATAATTTATAATAGAATTATTATAATTATTTTTTATAATAATTATTATAAATTAAAATTTTTTAATAAATTAAAATCTTTTTTTGTAACACCCACATTTTTTATTATAATTAAAATATTATCTTAGTAAGGTTTATTTAATATTTATTATTGTAAATTACATTATTAAAATTTTATACTTTAACGAAGTAAAAAATTAAATTATAATATATGTATATATATAATAAAAAACGAAATATAAGGTCTTTAATCAATTATTTACTTTTGAAAAATTAAAAAATTATATATTTACATATATTAATTTTTCATTTTATTATTTATATAAGTTAGACAAATAGATTTATTTATTTTATTTTTTTTTTTTTTGCTTTATTGATAAATTATTGAATTTTATTATATAAAATTCAATTATTATAAATATTTTTGGAGATATATTTTATTCTTTGTATTAATAAAATATTTGGTAAAACGATTAAATTTATTAACAATAAAGCTTTTCAGTATTAATGAAATATTTTTTATATAAATAAATTCAATAGATTTTTAATTAAAATCATTTAATAGTAAAAAACTGGAAATAAAAAGAATAAAAAAAAGTTTTTTGTATTAATTATTTTTATCTAATAAAAACAATAAAGATAAAAAAAATAATTATAAAATTATTTAATATATATATATATATATATTAATCATATTGATTATTTATTAAAATAATTATCAATATTATTATTTATTAAAATAAATCATTAGGATCGTTACAAGCTATTTTAGTTTCATTTTTAATCAAAAAAGTCATATTTTCTATTCTTTCACATAGTTTCACAATTAATGCTATAATTATATAAATATATATATGTATGTAAGTATATATTATATTTTAAATTTACATTTGTTTCATATTTTAACTAATGCCTTTATAATTTTTCATCTAATGCTATAGCATTTAATAATTAATGAGATATTAAAAACTGTTATTACATATGATATATATATATATAAATAACATAATATATAAATAAAAGCTTACTAATATATATAAATGTAAAATTGCATAAATATATAAAAGGTATCTACTTTTTTTTTTTTCTTGAAATTTTTAGTATTATTAGTAATAGTTTTGGATATATACTTAGCATATATCCAAAACTATTATATATATATATATACAATAAATATTTTTTTTTATTTCTTATATATATTACATAAAATAAAGGTTAATAAAATATATATGGATTTTTTTTTAAGTTTATATTTTAAAAGTTTAAATTTATTTAGAGATTAAACTTTTATAATATATATAAATTTATTATATATTTTATTTCTTCATTCTAATAATAAATATATTTCTTTGATTTTTTAAAATTTACCAACATTATTATGAACTTAATTTTTAAAATATTAATATTAAAAATAATAGTTTATATATTTGAATTTTTAAATAATATTATGCATTTTGAAAGATGAATATTATTTTTGGCATAGTTCATTTTTTTCATTTTTTAATTAATTTTTTTTTAATAAACATAAAAGTTATATATAACAAATAAAGAAATTTTATAAAATTATCGATATACCCGATGAACAGGAAACAATTGTTTTATAACTATTTCTTAAAATAAAAAAAGGAAAAAAATTTTTATTTTTTTTTTTAATATAGATTTATATAAAAGTACCATGAGTTTATTTTCATATCTAAGTTTTATATTATTATTTATAGGTATAATAAATTTATCAAATATATTAAATATTAAGTATAAAATATTAAATACTAAATACTAAATAGTAAATATTAGAATCATTTTAATGAATTATCAATATATATATATATATATATATATATTTTTTTTTTTATATTTAATTTTTTTATACTTTTCATTTTATAGGATGTTCAACGAGTTATGTTATCAATTTAGTTTATAACTCTAATCTTATGAATAAACAATTTATCAATAAAATCATTGATGAATTTAATATTCATTCAGAAAAATATAATTTAAATATTACCCTTAATAAGAGTTATTATGATTCGACTTCATCCAATTATATAGAATCATTAGAATTTTTATTTAAGTCAAAATCAAAGACAAAATATGATTTAATTATTCATGATATAGTAAATACTAGGGAATTATCAAAATATTTTGAAAATTTAGATTCCTATTTATCAAAATCTCATATTGAAAGATATATTAATAGTTTAACTGAAAAAACCTATTTAATTAATGGAAAAACCGTTGCACTTGTAATGATAAAAATTATTATTATATTGTTATACATTAATATAATAAAATAAATCATGTAATTATTATTTATAATTATTAAGTGCTTTTTTTTGTATATAATAATTATTATTTTAATATAGCCAATTTATTTAGAAAATAGTATGTTATATTCTAATAAAGCTCTTTTGGATGAATATAATTGTTCTATTCCAGAAACATGGGATGAATTATTAAATACAACATATTATATTTTAAATGAAGTAAAAAAAAAAGATAATGAAATTACTGGATTTGCTATAGATTTAACTGGTTAATATTATAATTATTATATAAATATTGGTTTAATTATATTAATATTTATTAAAAATATTGTCATTTGTTTAATTGATAATAATATTATTATACAATGATTATTTATAATATTTTCAAAAATTATATATTATATATTCTAATAAAAAATTAAAAAAAAAAACACTTTTTTTTTTTTTATCATTTCTTATTTTTATTCAGATAGTGAAGGAGGTTTTGCATCATATTATGAATATATTTATTCCTTTAGAGAAAAGGTAGAAAATCCATTTCCTGGTATAAGAGACACTGAAGTAGAAATCGCAATGGAAACATTAAAAAAAATTAAGGATAAATTAGATGGTAATATTATTTATATTCTTTTATTAATAGGATAATCTATTCCTTTTACATTTTTTATTTTTTGTATATAATATATTATTAATTATTATTCTGTTACATACATATATATTTATATTTATATATTTTTATTTTTTTTTTAATAAATATATTTACCTTCATTTTTAAATATATATATATATATTTTTTTTTTTTTTTTTTTTTCATGATATATATTTTGTTAAAAATATATAATAATAACAATAATAATAATAACAACAATAACAACAACAATAATAATAACAACAACAACAACAATGATAATAATAATAATAATAATAATAACAATAACAATAACAACTATAATAATAATAATAATAATAATAATAATAATAATAATAATAATAATAACAATAATAATAATAATAATAATAACAACAACAACAACAACAACAACAATAATAATAATAATAATAATAATAATAATAAATAATAATAATAAATAATAAATAATAATTAATAATAATAAAAGATGGAGGAATGCAAAGTAATATATCAGGTTTAATGAATTGTTTAAATAATTCCAATTGTTTATTTGTAAAAACGTGGAATAATGTAGAACATAATGAAGATTATGTTTTATCCTTTTTACCTGGGAAAAAGAAAGGAATTTCAGGATCATGTATTGGAGGATATAATATTGGAATGAATAAATATATTTCAGAGGATATAAAAGAAAAGGCCGCAACAGTCATAGAATATATTACATCTATAGAATTTCAAGAAGATATTGTAATGAACTATGGATATCAAAGTGCCTCTAAAGATATTTTAGATAATGAATCTGTATGTCAAAATTTTAAACAATGTCAAAATTTTAAAAATTCTCAATTAATTATGCGACCCATTGATGCCACCGAGGATTATTTACAATATTCTCAAAAATATCGAATTAATTTATTTAATTATTTATTTGAAAATGAGGATCTTAAACAATGTCTTCAAAATATTGAATATTTAACAAGAATTTTTTATGAGGAAAGAACTTCTATGAGTAATAAAATATTAACTCTAATTATTGGAGTTACAGATCTTTTTATGATAACCACATATTGTTTATCGTTTACTAAAAGACAAAGACATAAATTTCGATTATTAAATGGATATTATTGGTTTTTATATATGTTTGGATTAATGTTAATTATGAGTTTTGGATTTACAGGGATGGGTCAATTAAATAATTTTAAATGTCGAATTCGACCATTCACCTTATCTGTAGGATATACTTTAAGTAATACATTATTATTAATTCGTTTAATTATAAATTTTCCTCAAAGTGGAAGATCCTTTGTAAGATTTTGTGAAAAACATTTTTTATTATCCCTTGTTTTATCTATTTTAATAGATATCACTTTAAATTTACTTTTATTTATTGATCCGTATAAAGTAACGGTAGAAACAGATGGAGTTATGCTTTATAATTCATGTACATTATCTTCTGGAATGGGACATATATTATTAGGATTTATATTTCTCTATAAAATATTGATTGGTTTAGCTATGATTATTTTAGTTTTTGTAGAATGGAATATTAAAGAATTTAAACATGATATTCGGTATATTACTTCAACCATTTTTATTTCTGTGATTGCCTATATTTTATATGCTGCTACTAATTTTATTGAAATAAAAGGATATAAAGCACAATTTATTGTTCCTGCTTTAGTTTCCTATCTTTATGCTATATCCAATTATATGTTATACTTTGTAGCAAGATTCTTTACAAAATATTCTAATAATAATGATGATACTACAATTATAAATATTAAAAATGCAAGATATGGTGCTGTTTCACCAAAAATTACAAATAATACCCCAATATCATTAGAAAAACATAGTAGTAATACTAGTATTAATCAATGTAATGGAGTAGTTGTTGTTGGTCCAACACAAAGAAGAATGTCACTTATGGATCATTTAGTAAGTTTACATAATTATGGTGATGAAATTAAGAAAACAAGTGATTTAAATAAACATTCTAATCCTTCATCTATGGTAAATATTAATGTAAATGTCAGTGGTAAAAAATTATCACGATCTTCCTTAAATAATTCAAGTATGAATAGTAGTACAGATGAAGTTGTTATAAGTCATCGAAGGTTATCACAAATTGGGGTTATCCCTGAAAATAAAATACCGAAAATTATTAGTAGTTCCACAGAAAAAATATCAGAAGATAGTTTTAATGAAGTATCATATCCACCACGTAATAGAACTCGATCTGTCGATAATACAAATTATACCCGTAATCATAGAATTAATTCTCTATCTAATAATAATGGTAATAATAAAAAAACACTTGATACCATTAAATCATGTGAAAATCTTCATAGTTCACGGTTTAGTAATAATAGAATAGATTCTAATGTTAATGTTAGATCCTCAACAAATCTTTATCCAATAAAAGATAATATGCCAAGTCAAATTATTTCTGTTTATTCGGATGATAATAGTCAAAAAATGGGATCAAATAATTTTCTCTCTATTAATGAATCTGTAAATATGAATCATAATAGTATGGAAACCGTTAGTAGAATAAGTAAAAAAGATAAAATAAATGCAAGTAATAACAGATTGGGTATAAGACATGATAAAACCTTTTTATCTGTTAATCCATCTGTTTTTAGTGCAGCTACAACCTCATTCCAAAGTGCTAAAGGTGATAATGAAAGTTATATGGAAGATCCCTAGAATTAATAAATTAATAAATTAATTATTTTATAATTACTTATTTTATATGAGTTAAATAATTCTCCATATTATCTTAAAAAAAAAAAAAAAAAAAAAAGAAGAGGGAAATTAAAATGATATATATATTGAACCTGAATTAAAAATATATCAAAATTTAAAAATTTTATATTAATTATCTTCAATCTTTTTTATTATTTTTAATAATAAAATTAGTAATATTTTTTTTTTATTTATTTATTTCAAATTAGTTATTACAATAATAATATTTATAAAATAAATTTGTAGGTATCTATCAGTAAGAATATAAATACTATAGTCAAATAATAGGAATTTTAAATTAATAATAATTATATTTATATATTTTTATTATATACAAAAAAAAATTATATGTATTAAAATAATACATTTTTATTTATCGAAGTTAATGAATCATTAAAATATATCAAAGTTTTTTTCATTTATTAATAAATTCATATATACATTCCAATTTGATAATATTTATTATGATTATATCTATATCAATATATAATTTATTAAATTATCATTTTAACATTCTTACTATTGTTTTTTTTAATAAACAACTATTTGGTATTTAAAAAGATTTTATTTATGTATATTTATACATAAAGCTTAAAATTCGTGGTTTTGAATTATCTATATAAAACACAATTCTATATTTAATTATTAATTTTTTTTTTTTTTTAATATTTAATATAAATATTGGATATATTTATTATTTATTATTTTATTTTAAATTGAATATTTGTATACGTTAAGAAAATATTATTAATAACAAATAATGTTACTATAAAAAAAGTGTAGTAAAGATTTATTAATTAAAATAAAATTAAAATAAAATAAAAAAATTTTTTTTTAATATATTCATTATTATAAAGGTTTTATTATGAATGTAAAAATTAAATAGATAAAATGAAATTTTTTTTTAAAAAAAAAAAGAAAAAACCCAAACAGAATGATTGATTATTAGTCATTATTAATTCAGTTTTTTTTTTTTTTTTTTGTAATATTTTTAAGATATTTCATAACTGAAATTTAATAAATATTGGTATTATATATAAATTATAAATTATAAAATATAAATTTTTAAAAAATAAATAGTAAAAATAGTGAAAATAATTGTGTCTTAATAATATTATATTAATTTTTTTAAAAAAGGTAGAGGTAAATATAATTAAGACTCCAAAAACATTATTGGTTGTATTGATGATGAACAATTTTTTTTAAAACAATTAATAAAAACAAATAATTTTATAAATAAAAGGATAAATAAATAAATAAATAAATAAATAAATAAATAAATAAATAAATAAATAAATAAATAAATAAATAAATAAATAAATAAATAAATAAATAAATAAATAAATAAATAAATATATAAATAAATAAATAAATAAATATATAAAAGTTAAAAAGTTATCATTATTATATTAGATAAAATTTAATATATATATATTTTTATCTTTATGAAACATTACTTTAATATTAATTTATATTATTAATAATATATGTTTATATATATATAATTATAACTGTTTTTTTTTTTTTTCTATTAAAGTTGTGTATTTTACCGTTGTATATTTTACCGTTACTACAGTAGGATGTTTTAGGTTTCTATAGTATAACATGGTAAATGTTAATTTTTAAAAGTTGATAAAAATTTTATATATTATTATTTTAAGAATTATTAAGTTTTTTTTTTTTTAAAACAATTTTTTTTTCATGAATTATATATTAAGTTGAAATACAAATATATATCCATAGAATAGAAAATGTAAACCATTAGAAACTATATATAGTATTTTACAATAATACAATTTTTAATATATATTATAAATATAAATAATAAATTATTAATAATTTTTTATATTTTTTTATTTTTAATGTTTTTACTTTTTATTAATAAAGCATACAGAAGATAAGGAGTGTTATATATATGCTATTTTTATTTTTATTAAATAATATATATATATAAAAAAAAGAATCATTATTATTATTATTTATTATTATTTATTATTTATTATTTATTATTTATTATTTATTATTTATTATTTATTAATTATTATTATTAATTATTATAAGTAAAACCATAAAAAAATATAAAATTTATTAATAAATAAAATTCATAATAATTAAAGTTTATTATTACATAATAGAATTTAATAGAATTTAATATAATAGAATATAATAGAATATATAATTCAATTATTTACATTTTATATAAACTAAATATTTAAAAATTTAAATAAATAAAATTCTATCTAATTTTGTATATTAAAATTTAATTAATCCTATTTAGGAAATTATCAATTAAAAATATGTTGGTTAAGCTCATATTTTTTAATATGAAAAAAAAAAATTTTTTTTTTTTACTTTTATTTATTTATTAATTTTATATAAAAATTTTAATAATAAAAGTTGTTATAAAAAACAAAATAAAAAAAAAAGAGTTGAAATAAATTGATTAAAAAGCAAAAAAGTTTTTACGATCTTTTATATATTTTACAATAAAGTAAACTTATTATTATTATTATTATTATAATATTCATCATAAATAAAGTAAAGTATTCACTTGTCAAAGTATACAGCTAAATTAATCAAATTAATTATTTACTATTATTTATAATTCAAAGTAATTTTTTTATCTATACTTACATTGTTCATTATGTTAATATTATAATTATTGTTATTTAATTTAGTATGTTTTATACAATAAATACAATATAGTTTTAAGATTATTAATTTTTTTTTTTTAGAAAATTATAATCAAGTAATTTATCAGTTCTATTAATTTTCATGTGTATTTTATCTTTTTTTAATCGTTCCATATATATATTATTATATTAATTAAATATTGGTATTTTTTTTTAAATATTTTTTTTTTTTTTTAGATAAAAAGAATTAATTTTTTTTTATATTTTTTTTTTAAAAAAAAAACACCATAAAAGAAAAGATTCTATTATAAAACAATAAAATAATTAAAATAAAAAAAGCAATGAAACTCTAAAATATAAAATCTAAAATAAAATAATTAAATAATTAAATAATTAAATAGTTAAATAGTTAAAATAATAATTTGTTATGTTAATTATAATTAAATAATAATATTTTATTATCATAATATTTTTTCATAATTCAAATTTTTTTTTGTATTTAATAAAGTTTATATCCAAAAATTTAAATTTCCAAATAAGGAAAATTATTTTTAAATCTTAAAACTTATAAAAAAAACAAGATATAAAAAATATAAAAAAAATTTTATATATAAAGTTATTATCTAAAAAGTTTATTTATTAGTTTTATTTATTTTATTAGGGAAATTCAGCTAATGTAAAAAGAGATTCGAAAAAAAAAATTATTATTAAAAAAAAAAAATACTATATTTTATTATGATATTAATGCTATTATTGTATTATATGTTATATGTTATATCATATATCATATAGTACAATAAAAAATAAAATATTTTCTCTTTTCTTTAATATCCTTAATTATTACGCTAAATATAAATAATTATTAATAAAGATTTATATATAAAATGTATTATTAATAAATTTACCAAATATTAAATACAATTGTAAAATATGACTAATAGTAGTAAAAAACCTTGGTCAAAAATTTATTAAAATTAAAAATTAAACGTGAATAAATATAGGAAAAAAAAATGATAAATTAAATAAAGATTAATTGATTTTTTTTTTTAAAAAAAAAAAATGATTAAATATATTTAAATAAATAAATAAATAAATAAATAATAAATAAATAAATAAATAAATAAATAAATAAATAAATAAATAAATAAATAAATAAATATATATATATATATATATATATATATATAATCATGGAAATAAATTAATAAATAAATTAATAAATTAATTAAATAAATAATCATAGAAATAAATAATTAAATAAATAATCATTGAAATAAATAAATAAATAAATATATAAATAAATAAATATATATAAATAAATTAATAAATAAATTAATAAATTAATTAAATAAATAATCATAGAAATAAATAATAAAGTAATTATATAAATTAATTGATTAAATCTTTATAATTAATTTACATATATTTTATATTTAGTTTTATTATTTATATATTCATTTTTTTTGTTATCTATAGTTTTTTAAGTTAGGTTTTTTTTTTTATTTTTATATTTTATTTTATATTTTTTATAGTTTTTCATTTTATTATTTTTTATTTTTCAAATTATATTTGCGTTTGTTTTTTTAATTATAAAAATTCCTTACTAAGAATTTTACTATTAAAATATAGCATTTCTTAAATCTTAATAATTAATTTTGACTTAATAATAATAATAATAATAATAATAATTAATATTTAATATTTATATCATATATAATTAAGTAAATTATAATATATGAATATTTTTTTTTATATTAATTATCACTTTAGTTAAATGATATTTAATATTCATAAAGTCATAAATTTCTATATTCATAAATTCCTATATTAATTCCTATATTAATTCCTATTCCTATATTAATTCATATTTCTATATTATATTCATATAATTTCATATAATTTCATATAATTTCATATTTTTTGTGATATTTAACGATATTTATTTTTTTTACCCTTTATCCTGTTAGATTTTGTTTAAATTTTTTTGAATTTAGAACTTACAACTCATTATCTAAAAATATTCCTTTTTTATATTATTTTGTGTTTTTTGTGTTTATTTATTTTTTTCATTTATTTATTTTTCACATTTTTTTTTTCAATAATATTAATAATAAATATTAAATAATAATATTAAATAATAATAAATAATAAATAATAATTGAGTAATACAAAAAAAACATTTTATTAAAATGGCTTTTATTTATTGATATATTTTAATAGATTTATAATATATTATAAATATAATTAATAAATTTTATATATAAATAGAATTAATTTATTAGATTAATATTTATAAGAAATTTAATTTATTGTGTTGATATAATAAAAATTTATTAATAAAAAAATTTTTTTTATTATCTATTTTAATATTAAATATTATTAAATATTAAATATTATTAAATAATAAATAATAAAAATATTATTAAATAGGATGAATTTTTTTATAAATTTATTTAATTAATTAATTATTTATTTATTTATTTTATTTTATATTTAACATTTTAATATTTAATATTTTATTATTTAATATTTATAATATTTATTTTCATATATAGTTTTTTTGGATAAATTCAGAAAAAAATTTTTTTTATTCTTAAAATTTTGTTTAAAAAGAAATTGAAAAATTTAATTAATTTTGCATATATTAGTATATATTCTAATATATTAATCAATATATTTTACTGATTAATTTATATTTTATTTAAATAAAGTTAAAATATATTAAAATAAAGGAAATATATATTAATTAATAAATAGATATATATTATAATATATACTGGATATATAAACAATATTAATTGAAAAATATATATAATTGTAATATATTAATATTAATTAAATTTAAAGCACATTTAATATTATGTTATTATTATTAATATATTCCTTTATTATTTATTATTAATAATTATATATTAATTTTATATATTATAATATATATTATAATATATTAATTATTTATTTAACAATTCCTTGAAAATTATTGAATGATAACTAATTATTATTATTATTATAATAATAATAAAAAGCAAAAAATTTTTGTAATATATAATATATAATATATAATATATAATAATAATATATAATATATAATATATATAATATATAATAATAATAATATATATAATAATATATAATAATAAAGAATAATGTTATTTTATATAATAATAAATAATAATAAATAATAATAAAAAATATGGTGATTTATATATGAAATAAATATATATGAGTAGTAAACAAATAAAGGTATATAATATATAAATATAATATATACATATATTATCATATATTAAGTAATAAACTTATTATATACATATATTAAATTAAATAATCATCATAAAAAATAAAAATAAATAATATTAAAATAATAATAAAGTTATAAATATAAAATATATTAATATTTAATAATTAATATTTAATATCGAATATTTAATATCGAATATTTAATATTTAATATTTATTATTGAATAAAATTTTTTTTATATATTTTATATTTTTTATATTTTTTATATTTTTTTATATTTTTTTTTTATTTCTTTTTTTATTTTTAATTCTTCTTTTACTTTTAAATATTTATTTTATTATTTATTATTTTTTAAATAATTTATTATTTATATATATATTTTTTTTAAATTTTCTTACTAAGAATTTTTTTTTTTTTCCAAAAAAATTCATTTTATATTAATGTTTTAATATTTATATATTTAAAGATTAATTATTACATATAAATATAATTAATCTATTAAATATATAAATATTACAAATGAAATTGTTTCAGTATTAGAAAAATAAGTGTGTCAGTATCTACAATAAATAATAGATAATTATTATTATATTTCTTTTTGATTAATAATTAAAAAAAAAAAAAAAAAGGAAGAAAAAGAGTAATTTATTAATTTTTTTATCAATTAAAAAAAAGAAAAAAATTAAAAATTAAAAAATACCAAAATAATAAAAAAAAAATACCGAAACAATAAATTAAAGAAAATAACTCGAACAAAAACATAATAATATAAATACTCCTAAATTCATATATATTCATAATCTTTGATAAATTAATAATAACAATAAAAAAAAGCTAATTCACGAAAAAAAAATCAAAACAAAACAAGATAAAAAAAAAACAAAAAAACAAAATAAAAACAATATATATTAAAATAATATATACAATACCAATTTAATTAAAGTAAATATTAAATTACTATTTATATTTAAAATTCAACCTTTAAAAATAAAAAATATAAATCAATAGTTTTTTTTTTTATTTATTTTATAATAATCTATTATTTTTTATTATTAAAAATACATTACAGTTGTCATATATATTATCATTTTTATATTTTCATATTTAAATTTTTATATATTTAAAAAGGTAATATTTTTTTATCTACTTTTTTTTTATATATACATTATATACATAAAAAAATTACAATTTCATGTTAATTTCAGATTAAAGTTCTTTTTCTTTGTGTTTATATATATTAAATATATCTATGTTTAATATTAATTTTAAAAATAATAACAATTTTAAAAAATTAAATATAATATAAACAGTAGATATAAATTATTAAATATAATGATTTTTCATTTCTTCTTTTAGAAAAATAATAAGCAATATATATAATTTTATATTATTATGTTTTATATTAAATTGATTATAATTTAAAATTTTTTAATATGTTCAACATTTTATATATTTTTTAAATGAACATAAATTTCATTTCATTTTATTTAATTTCATTAATTTATTTTTAATTTATATCATTTCGTTGATTTCATTTTATTTCTTTTCATTCAATTTCATTCATTTTATTTGATTTCAATTCATTTCAATTCATTTCAATTCATTTCAATTCATTTCAATTCATTTCAATTCATTTCAATTCATTTCATTTCATTTCATTTTATTTCTTTTTTTTTTTTTTTCAATAATATTAAATAGAACTAACTTTTTTATATTTATATATATATATAAATTTAAAAATAATAGTGATAAGTTAATAATAATAATAATAATAACAAAATGACAGTCGAAGTAAATAATAATACAGAACAACAAGCCTCTATAGAGAATAATGTACCAGAAAAAATAGAAAAGACTAAAGAGGTTGAACAACAAACAACAACAACACAAAACCCTCCAGATACTTCTTCCTCAAGAAAAGTTAAAAAGAGTTCAAAAAGACGTGCCAATGATGTTAAACATGTTTCACGTAAACTTATTATGGCTTGGAAATTAGCCTCAGAACAACAAAATATTACATGGAAGGAAATAGCTCCAATAATTGATTCAGTAGAATATATTTCATCACACTGGAAAACTGATGAACGTTTAAAATCCATTGAACCAGTGGCAGTAGAAATAGTTAGTCAAGTCAATAAAATTCATTTAGAGTTAAATTTACGTGTATTTGGTATGAATCGTTTACGTATCATTACTGAAGAATTTTTAAATCTTTTACAACAAGAACGTACAGCATTCCTTGAAGAAATAAATGCTAAAAAAAATAAAACAACTACAGAAGAAAATACAAATCAAGATTCAACTACCATACCACCTCCTTCTCCATCTACCCTTACAGATAATAGTAATATAGATATTAATACTATAAATCTTAAAGCTGAATCAACTACAGAAAAAGGTAAATTTTTTTTTTCCAAACTAATAAAAATAAAATAAATAGATATATATAATATTTTTTTTTTATGACCATCAAATAATATTATTTATATTATATATATATAATATAAAATAAATAATATAAAAAAAAATATCATGAAAAAAAAAAAATATTTATATTGAAATTTTTAAAAATATTTTAATTATATTTATATTTTTATATTTATAAACTTTTTTTTTAAAAAAAAAAATATATATATATATAAATATATATTAATCATTTTATAATTTTTATTTAAATCATTAAAATAATTAAATTAATTAAAATTTTTATAGAATCAGAAAAAGTTAAAAAATCAGAAAAAAATAATAGATCACAAGAAGAATTATTAGATAGATTAATAAATTCCTTAATTCAACTTGATGAACTTTTAAATGAACCTAATGAAAATACACCAATTTCCTCAACAACAGGAAGTCCTAAACCATCTAATGCATATTTAACACCACCACAAAAACATAAACCAAAAAAGCGTAATTTATTTTCTGGCTTTTTTGGTAGTAGTCAAAAACAATCTGTTTCAACAAGTAGTTCTAATTCATCATTAAATAATTCAGAAACTAGTTCTAATTCATCAAATAATAATAATCATGGTTTAGAAGTTTATAAAAATAATATTGTCTCTGAATGGCAAGAATATACACGTAAATTTGTTGAACCAAATTATTTATTTAAAGTTTGTAAATGTTATTTAGCTGCAAATCCATCGGCTATACCACTAAGAGCAAGTCTTATTGGTCAAAATTGGATATGTGTAGCTAATGAAATTAGTTTATCCTTATGGAATATTTTAAAGAAAAGAGAAGATGATTTAGCAAGTTCTCTTATTTTCTTAACCCTTTATAGACATGGTTCTCCAGAAGTTATAGAACGTGCTATTAATACTATTGGAAGTCAATTACCAGAACATTTCTATGTTCGTTTAGAATATGCTTTAAAAATAAAAGAGGTAAATTTATTTTATTTTATTTTATTTTATATCTAGGAATATAATTTAATTTTTTTTTAATTATTATTATTAGATGTTTTATAAAAATTTTAAATTTATTTTAATATTTCCATAATTTCAATAATTATTTATTTATTTATTTATTTATTTATTTATAAATATACTAATACAATACTATTATTTTTATTTATTATTTTAATTCATATACTATTTATATATATATTTTTTTTAACAAAAAAAATTTTTTATTATATATTTATATTTATATAAATTTTTTTATTTGTGTATATAATTATTTTGTTCTATTCTATTATTTTTTATTTAAATATATCATAAAAATTTATTATAACTCTATTTATTATTATTAGTATGATGATTTTACAAAAGAAGAACAACTTATGTTGGATAGTAATTATCAAATTCCAGATGATACCAAGGTTCCATCACAACCTCCATCACCAACCACATCTTCTATGCATAAGAAAAGTAATTCTGATTTTGATGGTAAGAGAAATGGATCAACATCTAAAAAAGATAAGAAAAAGAAACATACTTCTTATTCAACTAAAAGTGAAAGTAGTGATGAACAATTAAGTTTTGCTGATATGTTAGCTATGTAGTAGATCAATTTAATAATTTAATTTAGAGGATTAAGAAATAAATAATATATATTAACATTTTTTTTTTAATTTCAAATAAAAATAAAATAAAATAAAATAATTAAAAAAAAAAAAAAAAAGAGTTAAATTAAATAAATACATCATGAATTTTTTTTTAAAAGAAAATTATAAATATATAAAGATTATATAAAATAATTATTAATTAAAATTAAAAAAACAAATAATTAAATAATAAATAAATAAATAAATAAAATAAATAAAATAAAAATAAATAAAAAAAATATAAAAAAAAAAAAATATAAATGAATAAATAAATAAAAAATAAATATAAATTAAATAAATTAATAATTTATAATTAAATAATTAAATAATTAAAATAAATAAATCATTAAGTTTAAAATTTAAAAATAAAATTCTTTTTTATAATAAAAAAAAAAATATATATATATTTTTTAAAAATAAAATTCTTTTTTATAATAAAAAAAAAAATATATATATATTTTTTAAAAATAAAATTCTTTTTTATAATAAAAAAAAAATATATATATATTTTTTATTCTTCTTCTTTTAGTTTTCTTTTATCGTTTTTTAAATAAAAAAAAAAAAAAAATAAATAATTATCTTAAAAAAAAAAAAAAAAAAAAAAAAAAAAAAAAAAAAGAAAAAAAAAAAAAGAATTTGATAAAAGAAAAGAGATAAAGGAAAAAAGAAAAGAAAAATAATAAAATTTATTCCTTTTACCCTTTTACCCTTTTACCCTTTATTCCCTTTTAAAAATATTTTATGAATTTATTATATAAATTTAATATGTAAAAAAAGAAAAAAAAAAATTGAAAAAAGAAAAATAAATAACAACAAAGTATAAAAAATCAAAAAAAAAAAAAAAGTTAAAGGACAAAAAAAAAACAAAAAAAACAAAAAAAAAAAATTACCCCTCAAAAAAATATATTTTTTTTATGTAAATATATATAAATAAAAAAAGAAAGAAGATAAAGAAAAGAGAAAAGAAAAGAATAATATCATAATGATATTATTCTTTTCTTTTTCTTTCTTTTAATTATTTTTTATTTTAATTTTTTTTTTATTATTTTTTCTTTATTTTAATTATTGTTTAAATTAAAAAAATATATATATTTATATATTATAATTCATGTAATAAACATATAATAGAAATAGAAATATGTATGTATAATATAAATATAAATATATAAATATGAATATAAATATGAATATAAATATAAATATATATTTTTAAGAATAATAATAATTTATAAATAATGATAATCTCAATATTGGTTATTTCATAATTATTATTATTATTATTATTATAAAAAAAAAATATTAAAATCTTTAATATCAAAAAAAAAAAAGTTTTATTATATTTTTTTTTTTCATATGCAAAACTATAATAATAATAAAAAAAAACTTTTTTTTTCATATGCAAAATTATAAAAAAAAATTAAAAAAAAAAAAAAAAAAAAAAAAGAATTATTAAAAAAAAATATAAATATTATAATAATAAATAATATATAAAATATATAAAATATATAATCTATAAAAAAAAAATATAAATAAAAATAAAAAAATTTATTAAATATAAATATTAAATATTAAATATAAATATATTTATATCTTTATTATTATTATTATTTTTAGTGTAATTATTACAGTCTTGATAATAACAATAACAATAGTAATAATATTATTATTTACATAAAAATAATATTATTATTTATATTATATTATATATTATTCATATTATTTTAGTGTAATTCAAATGATAATAATAATAAATAAAAGTATTATGATAGTAATAACAATTTACAAAATTTTCAATATTTATATCAAATGATAATACTAATTTTATATGATAATGATAATAATAATTAATAATGATAAATAATGATAATAATAATAATAGAAAAAAAAAATTAAATTAACAATAATAATAAAAAACTCTAGTTAATAATATTTATTTTTTAATAACTATAAAGGAAAAATATAAATAAGGATTAAATAAAAAAAAAATGAAAAGAATGGGAAAGATAAAAAAAAAATAATAATTTATATAATAACAATAATTTAAATAATAATTTTTTTTTTTTGCTATGACCGGGGTATGCTTCTTTGACCTTCCCTAATGTGAAGCAGTAAGCCCACTCCCTAATAATTAGGTGGTAGTGTGTCCCTCATGGACTGCCATTTAAATAATAACAAAAAACAAAAACAAAAAAAAATAATTTTTTTTTTTTTTTAAGGAACAAATCGTGTAACCATTAATAATTATTGTTTTTTTTTTTTTTAAGAAAAATTGGGTGAAATCTATTGAGAAAATTATTTGTTATACAAAAAAAAAAAAAAAAAAAAAAAAAAAAAATTTTTTTTCCCCATAATTAAAAAAATTTATTTATTTATTTATTTATTTATTTATTTATTTATTTATTTATTTATTTATTTATTTATTTATTTTTTTATTTATTTATTTATTTATTTATTTATTTATTTATTAAATATATAATTATTATTATTATTATTGTTATTTTTGTTCAACCATAAAATATTAAAAATTATGGGATATAAATCATATTGATTTGATAAATATTTAATTATTTTTTTAAAAAAAAAACAAAAACAAAAAAAAAAAAATAAATAAAATATATAAAATAAAATATATAAAATAAATAAATATTTTTTCTTAGTATTTTTTTATTTATAATTTTTCTTTTTTTGTTTTTTGTTTTTGTTTTTTTAATCAACTATTAAATTTTTCTTCATAATTATATTATATATTTTTTTCTTTCTTATTATTTTTTTATTTATAATTTATAGTATTTATTAGAACCATGATTAGATTATTTCTTTCTTTTTTTTTTTTTTTTTTTTTTTTTTATATATATAATTTAAGACGAATAAAAATAAAAATAAAACTATATATTATATTGAAAGAAAAGAAATAAGAATTTATATTTATTATAACATTAAATAAAAATAAAAATTATAATAAATTATATAAAAATTTTTTTTTTTATACTACAATAAAAATTATATATAAATTATATTATATATAATATTGGATATTTTTAAAAATTATATATATATTTTTTCCTTTTAATTTTCTTTATTTCTTATTCACTATTTTACTTAAAATAATAAAAAAAGAAAATTAAAAGGGTTAGTTTTATAGTTATAATATAGTAATATAATTAATAACTTGTATTATTATTTTTTTGTTTTTATTAAAATTTAAATTTAATATATATATAAAATTTCCTCTTTATATTTTCTTTTTAGTTAACATCGATAATATACTATATCCATATTGTTTTGATTTTTACCTTTTTTATTTTTTTTTATATTTTTTCTTTTTTTTTTTATTTTTTCTTTTTATCTATTATATTATATTATATTATATTATATTATATTATATTATATTATATTATATTATATTATATTATATTATATTATAACTTTATAAAAATTAATAATGTATTGTCCATTTACCAGAATTTCTATTTATTAGTGATGATATAACCTCTCGAAGAAAATTGATATTCTGATGGATAAGCTTCTATCTTCTCAATTTTTGACATAAAAAATATATCATCACCATAAGGTAATTTTTCATTTCTTATAATAAATAAAAATGGACGATTAATTCTCATTTCTGGTATCCTAGGCTTAAAACGGTTCATAGATCTTAGTTCTGAATAAGTAACAGCATAAGCTTCTGTTCCTTTTTCATCAATTTTAATATACGCTTTATGATATATTTTTCCAATATAAGCATCCTTGACATCTACCATAGAAGAAAAATTAGCATTACTAGAAAAAGCTTGAATTATTCCTAAAGATTTAATGGTATTTGATAATTCAGTTTCATATTTAATTTCAAATTTTGGTAAATATAATTTAACTTTAATATTTTTCATTTTATTTATTAAATCTTTATATTTTTCTAAAGTTAAATTTTCAATATAATCATTGACATTATCTTGAGGTAAAATAATAGTTGCTACCATGTTATCTTTTTTATACTTTAAAGAAATGGCTTGTATTTTTTCATCTTCAAAATAATCGAATTTTTCTTTCATATACATAAAATCTACCCAACTTTTATCTTTATAACAATTCATGAATATTCCTTTCTCCGTGTATCTTTCATTAAAAGTTTTTAACCATGATCCTTTAAAATAAATAGCATTAATTAAAATCATTACATCATCTGGTGATATAAAATCAATAACTTTTGAAATTTTTGAATGAGTTACATCAGAACACCATTTATTTATAGACTCAGCATCTTTTAATTTATCTATTTTTGCTTCGTATTGTTTAATCATTTGTGTAAATGATGGTACTGGTGTTTTTCTTGTAAATACTCCATTAGCCAATTCTACAGTTTTAGATTTATTAATTATTGATGAAATTAACATATTATTTTTATTAATTTCATTTAAATCTTTATGGCAAAGAGTATTTAACATTTCTTCCAAAGTATTATTTGCTGCACCATTTGCAGTTAATGACAATATATGATAAATACTTAGAGGGGATATAGTTATATTTTTCTCGATATTATTTTTATTAATTTCTTTAAATATATTTAATTGAAAGGAATTCTCTTTTTCATTTCCTTTAAAAAAGTTAAAAATAATCATTTTTTTTTTTTTTTTTTTTTTTTAATAACAAAATACTATGAATTATAATTATCTTATTGTTATATAAAATACTTTTTTTTTTTTTTCTTAAATAATGTTTGTTTTTATATGTTTTTTTTTTTTTACCAAGTATTTCTTTAATAGTAATTTTTGATATATTACTTAATATATAAATATTAAATAATATACAAACATTACTATTAAAGATAATGGAAAAAATGGAATTTGCTTTAATGTTAATTATAAAACTCTTTAATACAAATAATAGTAATTTTTGGTATATTACTTAATATATATATATTAAATCATAGACAAACATTACTATTAAAGATAATGGAAAAAAAGGAATTTGCTTTAATGTTTATTATAAAAACTCTTTAATACAAATAATAGCTAATAAAACACTTAATAACAATGAATGTATTTTCATTAACAAGTAAATATTAAAAGATAATTTATTTATTTATTTATTTATTATTTATTTATTTATTTATTTATTAATTAATATATTTAAATATAAAAATATATCAAAATAAAATAAAACAAAACAAAAATTAAATAGAAAAAATTAAATAGAAAAATATTTAATTGATTAATTTAAAGGACATATATCTTTTTTTTTATAAAAATTATAATTTTCACTTGATTTATCAAATATTTCTATATTTTTTAAATACTTGAGTAATATCACAATCACTATCAATATATATAGATGAATTGTCATAAAATTCTTGACAGTTTAAGAATTGATTTGATAACATTTATAATTTAAATCATCTTTATTAAAAGGTCTTTTCATTTAAATTAACAATTTTCATATTCAGTTAAACTATATTCACAATTATTATTACAATAATATTTTTATATTTTTAAAGTTATCACGTGTTTTTTATTAATTAATTTTTCCATAATTTAATAAAGTATTTTTTTTTTATTTTTATATATAAATGTGATATGATTCTTCCATCAAATTAAAATAAAAATAATTAAATATAAAAAAAAAAAAAATCATTTATATATATATATAAATACATAAAAAATTTTACATTTATCATAAATAAAATAAATATAAAATAAATATAAATATAAAATAAAATAAATATAAAATAAAAAAATGTCATCATTTTTTGATACAGACAAATTCAATTTACAACAAATAATAACACCAATTTTTGGAAGTAAAAAAAATTTATTGACTTTTAGATTATTCGCATTTGTTTTTTTATTTTTGGGATTGATTCTTTCCATTTATAATTATAATTTCAATTATAATGAAGCAAGTCATATTCGTAAAGGTTATTTTTCATATTTTACAAATCAAACTTATATAGCTATTATATTATATTATATTGTAAGTTTATTTTATTTTTATTTTTTTTTCTATTATTTATTACTTTTTTTTTTTCATTTTTAAAATTTTAATAATAAATTGTAAAATTGTAATAAAGTCAATAATATTAATAATAATAATAATAACAAATAACAACAACAACAACAACAATAGTAATAATAATAATAAACTATTTATAAAACAACAACAACAATAATAATAATAATGACAATGACAATAATATTTTCTAAATAATAATATTTTTATTTTTAGTATTTTGTATTGTTTAATTTTAAATTTCTTATAATAATTTTATAATAAATTTATTTATTTTATTATTATATTATATAAAAATATATTAATTAAAAAAAAAATAAAATAATATAAAATATTTTTTATACATAATAATAATTAATTTATTTTTTGTGTGATTACTTTACTTTGTCATTATTTAAAATAGTTATGTATTTATTTCCATATAAAAGATAATAACCATGCTTTACCTAAAAGATTCAAGAATGAAAATTTAAATAGTTGTATTCATATTTTTTTTAATGTGATAGTTCCTTTAGCTTTTCTTGTAACAGTAATATTTTGGGGTTTAATTTCTCCAATATTAGATACTTCAAGATATAATGCTTTAAATTATTTATTAATTGTTATTCAACATTCTTTTCAAAGTATTTTCCTTGGTCTCGATTGGTTTCTTATTTCTCTTCCAACTAATATCTATCATAGTATACCTATGATTATTGTTGGTATTTGTTATGTTATTTTTGCTCATATTTTTAATGCTATGTAGTAAGTAAAAAAAAAAACAAAACAAAACAAAACAAAACAAAACAAAACAAAACACAACAACAAAAAAAAAACGAAAAAAATTTTTTTCTTTTTTTTTTAAATTGTATTTCACTCTTAATTTTATATATAGATATTTTTTTTTATCTTTTGTTGCTGTATAATTTATTTATTTATTTATTTATTTATTTTAATATTTTTTTAAAATATTAACTTTTAACTATTATTATTTATTTATTTATTTATTATTAATTAACATAATATTAGTGGTATATGGATTTACAAATTTCTTGACACTTCCAATAAACATTGGGTAGGAATTTATATTGGTGTTTTCACTTTTTGGATTCTTTTTGGTGTTTGTTTTACTTTTGTTCATAAAATAAAAAATAAAATGTTTAATAATAATAATAGTGAGAATCAAAAGAAAACAGCTACCAACAATAAGAAAACAAAATAATTAAAAAATTGTAATATATATTTAAAAAATAAAAGAAAAAAAAATAATTAATAATTAAAAAATTGTATATATATTTAAAAAGAAAAAGAAAAGAAAAATAATTAATTAATAATTAAAAAAATTGTATTTATTATCATTTTTATCGTAAAAAAAAGGAAAGCAAATACATTCAACCAGCAAACAAATTATAAAAAAAAAAAAAAAAAAAAAAATTAAAAGTTATATATAATATATATAACATAATAATAAATATAATAATAATAAATAATAATATAAAAATAATAAAAATAATTCTTTTCTTTCTATTTATTGTATATAATATTTTATTTAATAATAAGTGTAATTAAAAAAAATAATAGTAAAAAAAAAAAAGCAGGATTAAAATGATATAATTAGATATCAATATAACGATATAATTTAATTGAGGTAGACTTTATTAAAATTACAATAATTAAAAAATCGGAAACATTTAAAAAATAATCAAAAAAAAAAAAAAAAATAATAATAATCATTACATAAAAAAAAAAAATTAATAATTAATGCAGTAATAATATTGAGAAAAGTGGATCTTTTTTTTTTTTAAATTTTAATTTAATTAAAGAATTGATTAAAATTTTAATATAAATTAAGATTTAAGATTTTTATAGAATTCTAAAATGGCTAAAAAAAAAAAAATCTTTTTAAAATAAGAGAAAAAAAAAAAAAAAAAAAAATAAAATAAAATAAAAAATAAAAATAAAAGTAGTTAATAAACAAGTAAATTATTTTTAAAATATTAAAAATAATAATAATATAA
Source organism: Anaeromyces robustus (assembly GCA_002104895.1). Taxonomy (NCBI): domain Eukaryota; kingdom Fungi; phylum Neocallimastigomycota; class Neocallimastigomycetes; order Neocallimastigales; family Neocallimastigaceae; genus Anaeromyces; species Anaeromyces robustus. Next base: position 30,415 of record MCFG01000114.1, on the reverse strand, counting down.
AATATAAAATAATAGATATATAATATTACATATAGGTATTATATGTAATATTATCATAAAATTTAAAAATATATATTAAAAAAAAAAAAAAAAAAAAGAACATAAAACCATAAAAAGGAAAAAGTAACAAAAATAAAAATGTCTTTATCTAAATTCTTTGGAACAGAAAATTTTAATTTACAACAAATTACTACTCCATTTGTTGGAACAAAAAAAGGATTATTATTCTTTAGAATCATTTCTTTTCTAATTTTAATATTTGGATTTATTGTAGCTATATATAATTATTATTATAATTTTAATACTAATGAATTAAGAATTTTCCTTCCCTACTTTACTCATCAGTCTTTTATAGCTATACTCATATATTTTTTAGTAAGTATTATTGTTTATTATTATTATTATTATTATTATTATTTTTTAGCAATAAAGTTTATTATTCTTATTTTTTTTATTTTTTTTTCTCATTTTCTTTAAAAAATTCCTATTTCAGTTATTTTTTTTTTTTAATTTTTTCATTTTTTCGTTTTTTTTTTATATAGATTAAATGTAAGAAATCTTATTCATATATAAGAAAAAGTATATATATATGAAACAATATATATATAAAGAAAAATTAATTTTCTAAGATTATTATGAATTAAGAATTTATGAAATTGAATCATTTTAAATTGTAGAAAGATTTATATATATTTGAATAAAAATGAAATTTAATTTTCATATAATTTATATATTTGAAATCATTTTGAAATGTAAAAATTGAATTAATTTAAAAAAAAAAAAAAAGAGAAAAGTTTATATATTTAAAAATAAAAATAAAATAAAAATTAAAATGAAATTTCATTACATATAAAATGGTATTTTACTATCGGTTATAGTATAATAAACAAAAATAATAAATAAATAAATAAATAAATAAATAAATAAATAAATAAATAAATAAATAAATAAATAAATAAATAAATAAATAAATAAATAAGTGAATAAATAAATAAATAAATAAATAAATAAATAGAAAAATATTAGTAATTAATATTTATCAAAAATAAAATAATTTATTTAGTAAATATCAATTATCCATATTAAAAATTAAATAGATAAATAAATATATTTATAAATAAATAAATTAGTGGGACAATAAATAAAATATAATAATAAAATAAAACAATAAAAAAAATTGAATAAATTAATAATGATTGAATCTATAAAAATTATATCTTTAATACTGTAAATTTAAATTATTATATTATATTTTGTTATATTATTATTATTATTATTAATTATATTAATATCTATACATTATTAATATTATATATATATATATATATATATATTTTTTTTTTTTTGAATGGAATAGATTAATATCGTTCTACAAATTAAGGATTTAAATAATACTTTACCAAAAAGGTTTAAGAATGAAAATTTAAATGTTACTCTTCATGTATTTTATAATTCTATTGTTCCTTTAGCATTTTTAGTTTCATTTATTTTTTGGTTTATGATTTACCCTATTTTAGATTTTTCAAGATGTAATATATTAAATTATTGTCAACATTTAATTTTACATTTATTCCAAAGTATTTTTATTGGTATTGATTGGTATTTAACGACTATTCCAACTTCTCGTAATCATTATATACCAATGACATGTATTGGTATCATATATCTTATTTATGCTCAATTTTATCATGTTATATAGTAAGTTTGTAATAAAAAAATAAGTATTAAGTCATATATCTATATATATTTATTTATATATATGCTACTAATAATATTATTAAAATATACCATATATATAATTTTATAAGAAAAAAAAAAAAAAAATCTTATATCATATTTATGAAACTGCATACTAACGAAAAAAAAAAAAAAAATTATATTTATATATATATATATAAACCTTTTTTTTTTTTTTATTGTATTATTTATAATAAAATAGTGGGGACTGGATATACGATTTTTTGGATACTTCTAATAAATATTGGATAATTATTTATGTTTGTGTTATAATTTTCTGGATTATATTTGGTATTATTTTCACAAAAATTCATCAAAAGAAAAATAAATTCATTAATAGTAAATTAAATAAAGATAATAAGAAGAAATAATTATATAAATATTGTTAATTATTAACAAATAAAAAAAAAAAAAAAAAAAAAAGGAAAAGCAAAAAATACAAAATACAAAACAAATAGTTTTTAATCTTTTTTTTTTTTTTCTTTTTTTTTTTTTTTTTTAAAAAAATAACAACAATAGAATAATCATTTCAGGGGATATTTATAATAATAAAATAATTAATTATTATCTATTAAAAATAAATTATAATTTTTACAAATAATACTAATAGTTAATAATGATTAAATTATAATAATAATAATAATAATAATAAATAATAATTAATAATATTAATAATAATAATAATAATAATAAAAATAAAAATAACAGTAAAAATTAATAAAAACATTAAAATTATCTATATATTTTATTATAAATTATTGATTTATATATATATATATATACATACAAACAATAAGAATGATAGATCCATTTATTTAAATTTATATTTAGAATTTATACAGGAAAAGTTTTCTTTTTCTACAAAAAAAAATGGAAGTATATCTATATTTAAAAATTATTAATGATCAATTTTTATTATTTATTAATCAATGATCAATATTTCTTGTTATTTGTATAAAATTATATAGTAAATTTTTATTATAGTTATTATAATTAAATAAATCAATGAACTTAAAAAATCTTATTTTTTTTTTTTTTTATTATGTGTATTTTAATGGAAAAAGTGTCTATTATTTTTGACAATAAAATAATATTTAAATTTTAAAAAGGCTAACTATTTCTTTTATCATTTTTTTTTCCTCATATTATTAAATTAAATGCTTTGTGTTAGTAAAATAGATTTCTCATTAAAATATGATAATATTGGAATTAGAAAAAAAAATATTATTAATGTATGATATTTTTATGAAATATTTAAATATGAATATAATATAATATAAAAAATAATATGGTATTTATTTATGCTAAAAATTATTATTGTTTATTTTAATAAAACATGTTCTTATTTAATTAATAATAAATTAAATATATTTATCATAATTTTTTATTATTATAAGTCTCTCTATTATATATAATTATAAAAAAAAACATCTAATCTCATTTATTTATTGTTATTATATTTTATATATTTAATTCATTCAAAAGAAAAAAATAATAATAGTAATTTAATAAAAACATTTAATAGAAAGTTAATAAAAAAAAATTAATAGAAAATTCTTTAATTGTTATTTATTTTCTATTAATTTAGTATTGAATAAAAAATAAATAAATAAATAAATAAATAAATAAATAAATATATAAATATATAAATAAATCAATAAATCAATAAATATGTAAATAAACAACTAAGTATATAAATAATAATATATAATAAATGAATAATAAATGAATAAATAAATAACTGAATAAATAAATAACTGAATAAATAAATAAATAGATAAATATATAAATAAATAAATAAATAATAAATAAATAAATCTTTTCTTATTCATTTATATAATATATATTTATTAATGTATATTAAATAAATAAATAAGAAAAGATAAATAATAAAAAATTATTTATTTATTTATTTATTTTTTTTTTAAATTAAAAAGATTTACATTGTACAACCAAAATCCAAAAATAAGATTGATTGTATTACTTACTATATTTATATAATTTTAATATTTCATTCAAATGTTTTTTAATATCAAATTTAATTTAATTTCATTTCTTATTTGATTTATAAAAATATTTCAATATATATTTATTATAATCTATGACTTTTCTTTATTTTATATTTTATCATACAAGAATTTTTATTATTTAAACCTTAAGATATTATGATTAATTAAAATAAAAACATTTAAAAATTATAAAATATAATTATAATAAATTGTTTTAATATGTAGACTATCATTTAAATTTTTTTTATAATAATTTTAAAAATAATAAAAATAATAATATATTAATATTTTTTAAAATTTTTTTTTTTTTTTTTTTTTTTTTTTTTTTTTTTTAAAATTAAATGTCTATTTTTTATAATAAAATATTTTTTTTAATATTTATTATTAACCCATAAAATTAAAATTCATAATAAATATTTTTATAAAAAACCTTTTTTTTTTTTTTTAGATAATAACTTAAAGTATAACCTTTTTTTTTTTTTTAGATAATAACTTAAAGTATAACCTGTTTTTTTTTTTTTTAGATAATAACTTAAAGTATAACCTGTTTTTTTTTTTTTTTTTTAGATAATAACTTAAAGTATAACCTTTTATTATTATCAAAATGGGAAAAAAGGTTAATAGTGAAAATAATAAAAGTTATTTTAAAAATGCTTTTGACTCAGTAAATCATGTATTAAGTAGTGCAAATACATCTTATGGATATAATGTTGCTGGCAATCAAAATCTTGGCTCTTTTAAATTATCAACTAATGGATTTCAAGGAAATCAGTATGTGAAAATGCAAAAATTCTATCCTGGTAAAATTCCACGTCATATAAGAACTAATTTAGGTAAAATAGCTAAAGTAAATAATAATATTTCTCTTCTTATTTCAGGAGAATCTGTTTATAATAATATAAAAGATGGAAATTATAAAAAAGCTTCTGGCGAGGTTGGTAGTTTGGCCTATGGATTAATTTATGGAAAAGCTGGTGCCGATATTGGTGCATCTATAGGATTAATAGGTGGTCCAGCGGGATCAGCAGCTGGATATATAATTGGTGGTTTAGCTGGTGGCCTCATGGGTTCATTAATTGGGGAAAAAGTTGGAAATATTTGTTACGACACTTTTACTCATTATTTTGGAAATAAATCAACGACTTCATCTGGGTTAACCGGACACGGAGATACTGGAGGAGTAGAATTTGTCATTCTAAGAATTATACCAGAATTTAAAAATAATTTTTGTTTTTATAATAAATTATACATTTCTTTTAAAAAATATTCTACAGAAACGGAACAAGAAATTTTAAATTTACTTAATCATAAACTATTAATCAATGGACAGAAAATAAATAATATGGAACAAGTCTTTTCAACTATACTCTACGAATTATCGGTAGGATATTTAGTGGATAAAAAATTACCTTTTATTTCATTAAACTTTAATAAAGAAGGATTATTATATCCTATTATGGATGAATACTACAAACATACTCTTGTGGGATGTATATTAACGATGCTGGACTATTATCTAAAATGTTATGTGAATGGAGGATTTTTTAAAGAAGAATTTGTATATGAATGGCAAAAGACTAAAAATACGGATAAACTCTATTTAGATGAAAATTTCTATAATATGAAAATGTACTTGGTATCAGTCCATGGGGATAAAAATAAAATTCACTATAAATCTTTAAATGATATGAAATCTACAGAATTTACTAAAAAACGAATATTTTCTTCTGCATTTAGAATTATTGGTAAAATGAGAAATCATATAAAATATCATAAAGATCTAATTTTACCTGCTACGATGTAGAATATGATATAGATATCTCTCCAGATTTTAAAGCAAGTGCCACCTACGATATGAATAAACAAAAAATAATAGAGGATAATGAAAAGGTACATAAATTAATGACATTATGGATAAAAAAATACATGAATTCGGTTCCATCCTTAAAACCGTACTTTGAACTACTTAACATCATTACCTTTTGTATACATTATTTACCAAATATTCAAGCCTGTGGATTATTTCCTGACCTATCAGATACTTTAATTAAAAACAAAAATAAGTACATAGCAAATATTCCTCATATATTTCCACCATTACCAGTTAAAAAAACGATAAAAGTAGAAGTTTCTTTCACAATGAAAGAGCTAATGAATATGTTATCAGAAAGTCAAAAGAAAATATTAAATACTCTTATTAGTATCCAATTTTTAGAATTAGAATGTAATTTAGAATTGATGGAAAAAAATAATAGGTTAATTGAAAAAGAAATAACTATATATATGAATAAAAAAATAAAAAAATTACTTGGTGAAAATGCCTATTTAGTAGATATTACTAGTGATGATGATTTAAATATTTACTATGTCATTAAAACGTTTACAACTACTGCATATACTTTAGTAGGTCATAAACTTCAAAACTCCTGTAAAGATTTGAGTAATGCTATTAATGCAACAATAGAACAATAATATCATTACAAAGATATTAATAATAGTTTCAATTGGGAAAACTTATTATATTGTAAGACGTTTAAAGAATTAAGTAAACAAGTAAATAAATAACTAGAGACCTATAATTTACTAGTAGAGAAGGAAAAAAAGCGAATAGTTAAAGAGCATTATGAAAAAATTAAAAGATTTAAAAAAATATGGGAAAAGGAAAAGAAGGAAGAAATAGATAATTTAAAAAAATCGAATCAATTTATGTTAAACGGTGAAAATGAAATTGAAGAAATATTTATGAAAGTATATGATGATGAGATAAAGTCTTATAACACGGATTTAGAAGAGAAACTTAAATTAACGAAATTGAAAAAATATGAATTAAAATTAAAAGATGATAAATTCAAATTATATCGGGATTTGGAAAATTATACTGCTCTGGATAATTTAAGTGAAATATTGTTGGATATATTAAAATTTCAGTATCCATTGTCATTGCAATCGTTATATTTTGATTTATCGCCTTCGGTGGTATCAAAAATAGAAACGCGTGGAGGATGTCGTGTAAAATTAAATAAAAATTTAATATTACTTGAAGAGAATATTAACTCAGACAGGTATGACAAGCTCATTAACAACACTAATGAGGATTATTACTGTATTTCATCTAAATTAATAAACTCTTCTGTCCACGGTGAATCATTAAATAATTTGGTTAAAGTGAATTATGACAACAATAAAAAGCAATTAATAGTTTCCACCTTAAAAAAGAAAGACATATCTGTTAAAGATTTTTGTGGTTTTTCAAAAGGTCATTTTAAAGCTTTGTTAGGTGACTATCCATCTATTAGACCATCCGATTTAAACTCAATTTCATATTCTGGAATTAGACCGGAATTAATTTCTGTTACAATGGGTAATCAAATTATGGTTTCAAAATTAATAAAATTGGGCTATTCGAATTTTGCATCACCATCCTATAACAGTATCACTCCTCTTTTAATGGCATTTTTAAATAGGGATGAGTCTATGATTCATTTATTATTAAACTATCCTGGTAAAATTGGAAGTATTAATCACACAAATGAACTTTTAAAAACATACCTACACTATGCTTGTGAATATAATATGCCAAAAATTGCTCAAAGAATCATTCAACTCAATGGAAAAATAGATGCTAAGGATAAAAAGGATGGCAATACCCCTTTACATCTAATATGTCAAAACGCGAATTTTGAAACCTTAAAAAGTATAACAGACAATGCTATTTCTTATATCAATATGCAAAGACTGGATGGTAAAACACCTCTTCACCTTTCATCCTGTTCTTCAATTTTATGTACTAAATATTTACTGAAACATAGGGCTAATCCATCTATTATGGATGGTTATGGCTATACCTGTTATGATTTAGCGATTTATTCTGGTAGACTGGATTGCTATCAGCAACTTCCTGAATATAAAATGCATAACAAGAAATTACTTAAAAATTTAATTAAAAAGCATTCGTTCAACACGACTCATCCTAAAAGATATGATAAAGTAGAATACTTAGTACAACTATTAAAGGATAGAAACTTTAAAGAAATTGAAAATATTATTTCATCCAATAAAGAGGCACTTCCCTTTAAAGATAACCATATTTGTATTAAAATTATTAATGCTGCCTGCCTCGGAAGAAGTAAGGAATCTATTAAATATTTATCTCAATTAGTAGATTTTAAGAAATATCCACTCATGCCATTCATTGGAAAATACGGATTACAGGATTGGATTAAAGAAGCCATTGGCTATGGATGTGATTTGTATGAATGTCATAAAAACATTTATGATGGAATTACAATATTTGACTGGTGTATTAAATCAAATGATAATAACATGTTATCTTTTATATTTAATTTAATTGATAAAGTAGACGAAAGATTGAATGCCATTTTAAGTAAGTTGGTTTGCGAAGCAGTTATACAGGAAAAAATAAATATATTATCAGATTTACAAGAAATATTAGAATTACCTAAATTTAAAACAGTTCAATTGTCCATTCTTTCCTTATGCGAAACACCAAAGATAACCTCAACTACATTTAATATTTTATTAAAATATTTTAATTGTATTGATCGCTCTACCATTGATCTTTCTAAGGCTATTCAATACTGTCGTCCAAGTGTGTTTAGAGAAATGCTTAGACTTCAACCAATTTTATCACCAAAAAGCAGGAGATCGTTAAAAGAATTAGGAAAACAAAGAGAAGATAATATTTCCGTATTAGCAGAATTTTACCCCCAAGAATTTAAAAAAGATCAATACTGCCAACTATTGACATCTATAGAAGAATTACTGACTACAAAAGAAACATTAATTGAGCCATTAAAACAAAAAAAATTAAAGATGTTATTAAAACAAATAAATATTGGATTATCAGAACTAACAAAGGAAAAGACATTTTTAACGCATCTTATTTGTAAAACAAATAATTTTTGGGCTTTGAAATGCCTTCCAAATTCCTTTGCTGATTACTTTTTCGTTAAAGATGATCAACAACATTCTGCTTTCCATTACATTTTGCCGACGATTGATTTTGAAACTAATTTATCATTAATATTTGAATATTTTGATTCATTGCCTTTTGACCGGAAAAAGAAAGCAAATTATATTTTATGTTGTCTTGACATTATTATTACTCAATTTAATGAAGTACCATTTCTTAAGAGTATTCAAATTGATCTAAATGAAATCTTGAAGAAATATGAATATATCTATGATTATTCCAATACTAATAATGAAAATATATTCTTTATTTTATCCAAGAGTACCGAATTCATAAATTTTGATCATATATTCCAAATGCATTCCGAAAAAATAAATATTGATGAACAAAATGTTGAAGGCGATACATTACTGATGAATATGATTAAAAATAAAAATATAGTAAATGCACAAAAAATAATAAATAAGTTCAAGGTAAACTTTGGAATTTGTAATAACGATGGCGACTCCTATTTACATTTATTATTTAAAGAAAAAATGTTAAATAGTAGTTATGATGAAAAATTAAAAATATTTTATGAAGTTGCTCTTGAAATTATTTCACAAAAACCTTCCAACATATTACTTCAAAATCGAAAAGGCGAAACTTCCTATATTTTGGCTTCAAGAATAGGATGTAATACGGGTTTATTCTTAATGTCATTGGTATATCCATCGGAAATCATAGAAAAATATTCTATTAATACCTCTGGCATTCATGAGGCTAGTTACCATCATCATACGAATACCGTAAGATATTTAGTTGAATATTTAAATTATGATGTGAATCAACAAATCGTTTCAATAGAAAATAAACAAATGCTAAATAAATTTAATTCTTATTCAACGCCAATTCTTTGCGCTGCAAAATCTTCTTCTGTAGAAATTTTTAAATTACTATTACATTATGGTGCTAATCCTTTTATTAAGAATTCTAGAAATTCTGATGCCATTACTATTGCTCTTGAATACGGTAATAAAAAAATCATTGAATATGTTTTAAATTCTCCGTTCATCATGAAAAACAGTTATAATAATTCTCACTTGATCTCCTTGATTAAAAATGTAAATGCTGAGGAATATGTAAAAAACTATATCATTTCTAATTCTATTTATCAATTCAACACCATTTCGGATGAAGACATGAATAATTTATTAATGGTAAGTTGCATCAATGATAACCCAAGTATGATTAATTTATTTATTTATTCAGATATCAATATAAAGGCACAAAATAAAAATGGAGATAATGTTTTACATTTATGTTGCTATTCCAAAAGTGTAGCCTGTGCAAAGGAAATTTTATCTAAATTACAAAAAAAATATATTGTATCATTACTTGAAACAAAAAATAAAAATGGAGATACTCCTTTACATATTGCTTCTGAATATGGTTTATTATCTCTTGTAGCCTTATTCCTACCTTTTATCAATAGAAATAGTAAAGATTTTATTAAAAATAATAGTAATCTATCTCCTATACAACAATCAATAAAATTTGGTAAATTTGATATTACTTTACTATTTTTGGAATTTTATAATTTTACTCTATCGGATATTAAAAATATGGAAATAAAATCCATTTCTTTTGAACTTCACCAGTTTATCGACTATTATCATAACGAAAAAACAAAAAAATTAAAAATTAAAAATATTTATAATACTATCATGGCAAGTGAAATAAAAACAATAGAAGAAATTATGGATCAAAATATAAATAATGAAAATGATATTAATGAAGAAAAGGAAATTAAATATCATGATATAAAAACATACCAAGACTGCCATGCATTACTTTCAAACATATATATATCTAAAAATTTCAATGAAAAAATATTTAATCAATATCCATCTTTAATTGGAAACGCGAATATTTTATTAATGTTTAAGATATGGCATGATCATAAAAAAGATAAATATATTGATAAATATTTTATGATTCTATCCGAAATTGATAATAACAAAAATTCAATAGAAATTTGTAATTTATTTTTAGATTATATCTTGATAAAGGAGAGTATGAATGATTTGGAAACCATATTAAATGAAATGTATAATTCTGTTTTATTTTGTAACTATTATCAAAATTCACACTACTTTGTTCAAATTATTCATAGCGTGATGATATCCTATTTAGAATCAAAGATAGAAATACATGTCCTTGATTTAATGTCTACTATTAAAAGTTTTAGAAAATTAATTGAAAGTGATCCAATCTCAATACTAGAACATATTAAATCTATGAAATTCAATATTCCACCCTATCAATTTATCAAAAATCTATTAAAAATGTGTAAAAGAAATCATCAAATGAAATTAATTCAAATTAAATATGCAAATTCTATCCCACCATTATTGCTTGAAGAAGTAGATGAGTTAATAGAGAAATATCCTATTATTCATAAAAGTATATATTCCATTTTACCCATAGATCAGTTTATAAAATACATATTAACTCTTAAAAATATCGATCCCCTATCCTTGGATATTTCTTTAGAGTGTGATCAGTATATCAAAACATCTCAAAATTTAAATATCGACGAAAAAATAATTATATTCGAAAGTATGAAGAAAATGCTTGAAAAAACGTCGGTAATAACAAAAGATTTGTTTTCTTTTGTTAAATCAGCTGAATTATATATTCTAAAGTTTAGAGATGGAAATAATATTAAACAATTAATACATCGTTTCAGTAGTTTTCACGAAGTCATTTTAAAATTAAACGAATTAAATGAATTACCTAAATTTAATTTCAATCACTACGACGATCAATTAGACTTAATCCTTTCTAAAATTGAATTTTACGACAATCCATTATTAAAGAAAATAGCTCAATACTTTAACCTATTTTACATTAAATACAGTACCAATAAAAATTTCGGTGAACTTGGAAGACAACTCGGACAGGAATTTAGAAAATCGCCTACCATAATGAATATGGCAAAGTTATTAGCCATATTGGTTAGAGGTTTTGAAGAAGTAATGCCTTTTACACCATACTTAATTCAAGTTTTAGCGATTGGCTCGTTTTTAATTCATTATACAAAGGAAAATAAGAATCATGGAAGAATAGCTCAAATTAAAACAGGAGAAGGTAAAAGTATGATTATTGCCATGCTTGCTTTATCCAATGCATTAACGGGATATTTCGTTGATGTCATTACCTCCACACACTATCTTGCCGAAAGAGACCAAGTAAAATTCAAAAAATTATTTTCTCTTTTTGGTGTCTCTTCAAGTCATATCACAAAGCAAAATCCTTTAAAAGAAGACTACAACGGTATAATTCTATACGGAATAAATACCGATTTCGAATTTACTTTACTAAGAGAAAGAATCTTTCTTCAAAATAAATGGAGAACTCAACCACTAGATCAAAATCACTTAGTTCAAAGAAAGTATCATGTATCCATTGTGGATGAGTGTGATAATCTTTTCTTAGATACTGCATTGAATAGTGCTCGAATAGCCTATCCCTCTAATGATCATTTTAATTGGGTTTACGAACCAATATTTAAATATGTCAAAAATGCCTTTAATCCTAATGTCAATGAAATACGACAAATTTTAAGTGAATTTGAAGGTGGAATTCATCAAAAAGAATTAATTCAAATCACTGATGAAAAAATACAACAATGGTTAAATGGAGCAAAAATAGCTATAAGAAAAACAATTAATAAAGATTATATTGTAGGATCGAACGAAGAATTACAAAAAAGTGAAGTTCAAATTATTTCAAGTGATACAGGAAGAACACAGTATGGAAGTCGATGGTGTGGCAGTATACATGAATTTGTTGAAGTGAAAGAAGGATTAATACCAGAGGAAGAAAGTTGTGTTATTGGTTCCATCTCCCATCCAACTTATTTCCAAAACTACCAAACTATTTTTGGTTTGACAGGTACGGTTGGAGAAGAAATAGAAAAAAATGAAATTCAAAAAATTTATGATGTTGAATTATATCATCTTCCGAGAAACTTTAAAGAAAAACTAATAATTGAAAACCCAGAGGTACTGGAAACCAAAGAACTTAAATATCAAAGAATCATAAAATTAATCAAAGAGAATAGATTAAGGCAACCAATATTAATTATTTTGGAAAGTATTCAAGAAAGCATAGAATTTTCGAATAGAGTAAGAGAACAAGGTTACCCAACTTTTGTATTAAATGATGTACAAAAAGAAAAAGAAGAGTATATACTAGAAAAAGCGGGGGATATTGGAAACATACTAATTTCCACAAATGCTGCCGGTCGTGGAACCGATATTATATTAAGTCAAAGGACCATACAGGTTGGTGGTTTATACGTTATATTAGGATTTTTCCCTCGAAATTCAAGAATTGAATATCAAGGGATTGGTCGAGCAGGAAGACAAGGCCAACCGGGTAAAGCTAAAATCGTTTTTTCCAGGGATGAATCCTTTGTTAAAAATTTAACTACCTTTAGATTTAGTCGAATTCCTCAAATTGAAGAGGATATAATTAAATACTATTATCATACCAGAAATTCTTTTATTAAAGAAGAATCTGAACATAGAATTACATATACAAATATAGAAAAAATCTACTACAGTATTCTTTGCGATTTTTTCGATTTTAAACAATTATTATTAGATTTATGTAAAAAACCGGAAGTTAAAAATATAATGGGATCCGAGATGGAACCCTACTCTAAATTTTTAATGAATCATATCGATCAACTCTGGGCAAATTATTATTCTGAAATGGTCTATGAACGAAAAATTTCTATTATTGATACTAAAGAAAATTTGTTTACCTCATTTTTGGAATATTTCTTGAAAGAATTAGAAATCATACAATCTCATGACTCTCATTATAAAAATTTTGGAAAAACTATTTTTATTGAAATTATAGAAAGAATCAAAAATGAACATTGATATAATGAAGACAACTCATCCTTATTTCCATAACAATAAGCCTTCTATTAATCGTATTTATAATATTTATAAAAGTCATGTCATAAAAACAACATAATTAATTTCAAATTTTGGCAAATATAATTTAACTTTAGTATTTTTCACTTTATTTATTAAATCTTTATATTTTTGTAATGTTAAATTTTCAATATAATCATTTACATTATCTTGAGGTAAAATAATAGTTGCTACCATGTTATCTTGTTTATACTTTAAAGAAATGTATTTTTTCATCTTCAAAATAATCGATTTTATCTTTCATTTTCATAAAATCTACAATATTTTTATTTTTATAATAATTCATGAATATTCCTTTCTCCGTGTATTCTTTATTAAAAGTTTTTAACCATGATCCTTTAAAATAAATAGCATTAATTAAAATCATTACATCATCTGGAGATATAAAATCAATAACATTTGAAATTTTTGAATGAGTTGCATCAGAACACCATTCATTTATAGATTCAGCATTATCTATTTTTGCTTCGTACTGTTTAATCATTTGTGTAAATGATAGTATTGGTGTTTCTCTTGTAAATACTGCATTAGCCAATTCTACAGTTTTAAATTTATTAATCATTGATGAAATTAACATATTATTTTTATTAATTTCATTTAAATCTTCATGGCAAAGAGTATTTAACATTTCTTCCAAAGTACTATTTGCTGCACCATTTGCAGTTAATGACAATATATGATAAATACTTATAGAGGATATAGTTATATTTTTCTCGATATTATTTTTATTAATTTCTTTAAATATATTTAATTGAAAGGAATTCTCAATTTCAAAAGCTAAAAATAATCTTTTTTTTTTTTTTTTTTTTTTTTTTTTTTAAAAACAAAATACTATGAATTATATGAATTATAATTATCTTATTGTTATGCTATTTTTTATTATTTTTAAATTATTTTTATAAAATACTTTTTTTTTTTTTTTTTTTTTTTTTTTTTTTCTTAAATAATGTTTGTTTTTGTATGTTTTTTTTTACCAAGTATTACTTTAATAGTAATTTTTGGTATATTACTTAATATATATATATTAAATAATATACAAAAATTACGATTAAAGATAATGAAAAAAATGGAATTTTCTTTAATATTTATTATAAAACTCTTTAATACAAATAATAGCTAATAAAACACTTAATAACAATTAATGTATTTTCATTAACAAGTAAATATTAAAAGATAATTTATTTATTTATTTATTTATTTATTTATTATTTATTTATTTATTTATTTATTTATTATTTATTTATTTATTTATTATTTATTTATTTATTTATTTATTTATTATTTATTTATTTATTTATTTATTATTTATTTATTATTTATTTATTTATTAATTAATTAATATATTTAAATATAAAAATATATCAAAACAAAACAAAAATTAAATAGAAAAAATTAAATAGAAAAATATTTAATTTAAAGGACATATATCTTTATAAAAATTATAATTTTCACTTGACTTATCAAATATTTCTATATTTTTAAATACTTAAGTAATATCACAGTCGCTACCAATATATATAGATGGATTGTCATAAAATATATTAATAAAAGATAAAAGATATTATTAAAATATAATAGAAAGAAATTAATTTCTTTTTATTTATTTATTTTTTTATTATTTTATTATGTATTTTAATGGAAAAAATGTCTATTATTTTTGACAATAAAATAATATTTAAATTTTAAAAAGGCTAACTATTTCTTTTATCATTTTTTTTTCCTCATTAAATTAAATGCTTTGTGTTAGTAAAATAGATTTCTCATTAAAATATGATAATATTGGAATTAGAAAAAAAATATTATTAATGTATGATATTTTTATGAAATATTTATGTAATATTTATGAAATATTTAAATATGAATATAATATAATAGGAATATAAAAAATAATATAATAATATGGTATTTATTTATGCTAAAAATTATTATTGTTTATTTTAATAAAACATGTTCTTATTTAATTAATAATAAATAACATGTTTTATTAAAATAAACAATAATAATTTTTAGCATAAATAAAGTATAAAATATAATAACAACAAATAAATGAGATTAGATGTTTTTTTTTATAATTATTCATAGAGAGACTTATAATAATAAAAATTTATGATAATATATTTAATTCATTCAAAAAAAAAATAATAATAATAGTAATTTAATAAAAATATTTAATAGAAAATTAATAAAAAAAAATTAATAGAAAATAAATAACAATTAGAAAATTAATAAAAAAAAATTAATAGAAAATTAATATCAATTAAAAAATATAAATAATAAATAATTGTAATATTAATTATAATATTAAAATAATAATAATAAATAATAATAATAGTTATAAAAACAATAGTTATAATAATAATAATAATAATAATATTATTATTATTATTATTATTATTATTATTATTATAAATATTTAAATATTAGTATTGAATAAAAAATAAATAAATAAATAAATACATATATAAATAAATCAATATATAAATCAATAAATAAATAAATAAATATGTAAAATAAATAAATAATAAATAAAATAAATAAATAAATAAAATAAATAAATAAAATAAATAAATATATAAATATATAAATATATAAATAAATAAATAAATAAATAAATAAATAAATAAATCTTTTCTTATTCATTTATTTAATGTATATTTATTAATGTATATTAAATAAAAAAATAATATTTAATTAATTAATTAATTAATTATTTATTTATTTATTTAACGTATTTTTTTTTTTTTTTTCTTTTTTTATATATAAATTAAAAAGATTTACAATTTAAAATTAATTATATTGTACAACCAAAATCCAAAAATAAGATTGTATTACTTACTATATTTATATAATTTTAATATTCATTCAAATGTTTTTTAATATCAAATTTAATTTAATTTAATTTCTTATTTGATTTATAAAAATATTTCAATATATTTATTATATATTACTTTTTAAATATATTAATAGGAAATCATTAAATTAAATTAACATTTTAAAAAAAGTTGCCGTTCATAAGAATAATTTAATTAAATATTTAATATTCTTTTTTTTTTTTTTTTTTTATATTTACCGTTAATAAAAAAATTTTTTTTCTCATATTTTTTTATATAGAAAAAATAAATTAAAATACATTTAAAATATATAAAAATTATATATTTATATATATTATTTATATATATAAATAATACATAGTATATATTTATATATAAATAATATACATAAAAATAGTAAAAAAAATAAGCAATATAATTGAATACAAAAAAAAAACTATTAAATGAAATAATATACATTAAATAAATGAAATAATATATATTTATTGGTCAATATCAATTTTTATATATAAAATAAAAACTAATATACTAATAATTGTTCATTGGTATATTATACTTTACAAATTGCCATTTTAAAGATAAAAACCTTATTTAATAATAAAAAGTAAATCAAAACAATATTAAAGCTATTAAAAAATTTATTAAATAAAAAATATATAAATATATAAATATATATATAAATATATAAGTGAATAAATACAAAATATATAAATAAATAAATAATAAATATGTAAACATTAAATAAAAAAATGCATTAAAAATAAATAAATTATTGAAAAAGAATTTTTATACAATTAAATGTATATATATATATTTTTTTGGAAAGTATGTTTTTAATGATAAAAAAAGTATAATTATCTTTTGTTCTTTAATATAAATTATTTCATATATTATAATGTAATTATAATATAATAAATGTATTTCATATATTATTTTATATTACTAGTATAATTATTAATTATATTAAATATGAAATAATTAACTTTATTTTTTACTTTATTTTTATTTTTATTCATTTTTTTTTTTCTTTTCTTTTCTTTTTCTTTTTCTTTTTTTTATCTATATTCAGTAAGTTATTTATAAATAAACATAAAAATAGATATATAAATATATAATTTTTTGTAAATTAGAATATATAGTAAATTATGTAATTTTAATTTTAATTTTAATTTACTTAGTATTGTATATAGATATAACCAATATTTAATTTTTAATACCAAAGAAGATATTGTATATATATAAAAAAATACTTTTAAACTATTTTGAAATTAATAAAGCATTATGTATTAATTTCAAAATCACAATAGAAAAATATTTATATATTATATATCTATATTTAAAATCAAAAACAAAGAAGAAAAAAATAATAATATATATATAAAATATATATACATATAAATATAAAAAAATACATAATATCACTTTATAATAAACATTTAAAATCTTTTTTTTTTTTCTCTTTTATATTTTTTAGAATAGTAATAAAAACGATTATTAAATGTTTATGTATTTATTATAATTAAAAAAAAATAGATTAAATTATTCTTTCTTTTATTTATTTTTTATATACATATTAAATATTTAAAAGTTATTATTATTTATACTCTCGAAATTATTTAATTTAGTATAATTATTTATTAAAGTGACAAGTTTAATATAAAAAATAAAAAAATAAAGTTTAAATACTTTTAATTAATAATTTTAATAGAATATCTTAATAAAATATAATATACTTTAAAAAAAAAATGGTAAACCCGCGTCCAAAATTAACAATTATTACTGATTATGAAACTTTAAAAGCTTTAACAAAGCAAAATTTAAGAAAAAAGCAATTAAAACAAGAAATACTAAATAATACACCTCCACAAAGAAAACCAAAAAGTGTAAAAAGAAAAATACCTAAAGAAAAAGAAATTAAAAAATCTTCAAATACAAAACAAAGTGAAATTAAAAAGACTTCAATTATAACTAATACAAAACCAACTGAAGTTAAAGTCGTAAACTTTAAGTCACCTGTTTATACTAAAAAACCAAATAATAAACAAAATTATAATCCAGCTTTTTTAAATTATTATCCTATTAATAATAATAATATCTATTTAACTTCACCTATAAATTATGGAGGATTAACAAACTCAAATATAAATCCAAATCCAAATTTAAATATAAATAATTATTATTCACCTAAGAGATATAATAATTATAATTATAATTATAATAATAATTATCTTTCTCCAAAGTATTATAATAATTTCTGTTCACCTAAAGGAATAATATCTCTTAATAATACTTCTCGTGATAATTCCTTTTTTTCAACTAATCTAAGTCTAATCTCTACTCCAGAATACGATAACGTAGGTCAACAACCAGTAACTTTTGTTTTTAGTGATAGTAACAACATGGATAATCAAAGATGTGTTATAACAAGAGTTAACAACAAAACTCTTTTAAATCCTAAACCAAATCATTTAACACAATCTGTATTTCAAGATAATAGAGATAGTGTTGTAGAAAATTTAGAGAAAAAGGCTGATTATATAAATAAAGAACATAATATAAAAGTTAAAAATATCCTTAATAAAAAATTAAGACATTCTACTTCATATTCCGATATATTGAAAAAGAAAAATAAAGATCGTAAAGAAAAAACTAAAACTTGGTGTATTGATAATTCTAATAAGTTACATCTTCAAATGAATGAACAACAACAACCACAACCTGCTGAAAATGAATTTGATCCACCAGTTTTGCCTCCCCCACCTCCAAGAATTGATATCAGTTTAGATAATACTTCTACTAACAATAATAATAATAGTAATACTAATACTAATAATACTACTATTCTTACTACTGATTTAACTGAGAATAATAATCTTGATGATAGTAAAAGTCAAAGCTTCCTTATTGCTTCAGCTATATCAGATAGTAGAAGTTATATATCTCCAAAAAGAAATTCTTCACTCATATTAAGTCCCTATTTCTATATTCAACAACAATTAGCAAATTTAATACATAATGAAGAAAAATTAAAACAACAAATGTTAACTACTGATGTAAATAATATGAATATGAATATAAGTTTAAAAAATTTAAATAAAAATTTAGATTTTGAAGGTATGAGAAATGATATGTATAATAGTGTCTATAATAACTTAGTTAACAATGTATATACCGTAGATGCTGTTGATACTAATATTCATAGTTATTTACAACCATTAGAAGCAATTATTAGTATGACTAAAGATGATGATGAAGAAGAAGATGAAAATTTAAGTAGTAGTCGTATTTTTGATATTAATAAAAGTTTATTAAGATCTCAACCACTTTCACCACTTCAAAGTTTATTATTATCACCTATACCTCAACTCTCCATTGTTCCACTTATACCAGAAAAAGCTAATAATTTTATTTCTCCTGTAAATGAAAATGAGAATAATAATAATGATAATAATCATTTAATAGTTAACACTAATATTCTTAATCTTGCTGATACTTCAGATTTAATTTTGTTTTCACCATTAAAGAATGATACAAATAAAATCTCTGAAAATATTGTTACCAAAGAAAATTTGGAAGATGAATCATCATCATCATCATCATCATATTCATCAGATTCTGACTCTTCTTCTTCTTCCTCCGAAGAAGATGAAGAAAATGAAGAAGAATCAAGTTCAGAAGAAGAATCTTCATCTGAAGAAGAAGTAAATGAAGAAAATGAAATGATCATTGGTCATGAAATTTCTAAAAATGAAATTATTGTTGAAAGTAATAATTTAGAACCAGTATTAACAAAGAAAGAAGATATGCCAATTGAACTTGAAAATGAACTTGAAAATGAAAATGAAAATGAAAATGAAGTTGAGGATAAAAATGAAAATGGAGATGAAAGAAATGTTTTAGTTTCTAATTCTCTTATAAAAATTGATGACGATGATTTAAATAAAGAATTATCTGATAATGAAACTTGTTACGAAATCGATCTTGAAAAACAAGGAAGAACACTTGAAAATGAAATTAAAGGTGAAGAAAAAGTTAATATTTCCAGTAATAATGGAATTAAACCAGAAATTAAAATTACTATTGATAATGATAATGAAGAAAGTGGAAGTAAAAAGGGAACCAAGATTAGTGAAAGAAGAAAATCTCAAGATTTATTTATTGAAACTAGTTTTTATCAATATACTGATAAAAATGGAAGACCATTTTCTCTTGATTTATCCGCATGTCTTGCAGAACCAATTCATTCAACTAATACTGCTGCAAGTAGTCAAAAATCATCATCTTATTCTATAAATATTTCTATTAATATTGAAGCAAAAGATTCTAATGATACTAAATCTACCAATAATAATAGTAATAATAATAGTACTAATCATATAAATGAATCTTTATTAAAAGTTAAGGATTCCGAAGAAGTAATTAAAAAGGAGCGTAGCTTATTTGAAGATAATGATAATGAAAATAGTGAAGAAGATGAAGAAGATGAAGTTAAAATTATTGAAGCATCTGAACTTATTGATGAAAATAATAATAATAATATTGAAAATGTTGGTAATGAAGAAAGAAATGGTGAAGTAGGAAATGATGAAGAAAGAAATGGTGAAGAAGAAGAAGTAGTTCAAATTGTTGAAGAATCTATTTTAGATAATGATAATAATGATAATAATGATGAAACAGAAAATCAACAAGAAGAAATTGATTATAATGATCCATATGAAATTGATCCAGCTTTAATTTCTAAAAGAAGAAGTTCATTAGATATTAGTAATTATATGTATAAATTTGAAAATGGTAAATTAGTAAGAAGAGATGAAATTGAAAATCAAAATACTTCTAATATTAAAACTATATCAGAAACTAATAATAATGATTCAAATCAAAGTATTGATTATAGTTCTATAATTTATGAAAGAAGAAGTTCCCTTAAAGTTAGACATATAAGAAGTAAATCTTCTCAAATGAAAATGAGAAAATCTGTCTTAGCTGATTTTAAGGGTGACAAAAATGATGATGTAGAAATACTTAATGATTTAGCTTCTTCTAAAATATCACCAAGACCAAGAGCTATATCAATGCTTCCACAATCTAAAACACCTACTGAAGTTAAATTAAGAAATAGAAATATTTCTGATCCTGGTAGTAAACCACCATTTTTATATGAAGAATTCCCAGAAAATCATCAAAATATATTAAGTTCTTCTACTAGAAAGGATAGTTTAAGTCATCAAATGAATGGTATGGAAAATCAAAATATGGGAGAAGTAATAGTTGATAATAAATCAGCATTACCTCCTCCATATTATAGAATTAATACTTGTAGTAAGGAACATTTAGTAGATGATAAAAATGGAAGTATTCCAACAAAACCTTCTATGGAAATGACTAAGATCACAAATAAAAAGAATAGTCATAAGAGAAACAAATCCCTTAAATGTCTTTTCAATCTTTTCAATTCAAGTAAAAAGGAGGCTTTTGATGAAAAACGTAATAGAAAAATTGCTTCAGATCCATGTATAAATTCAAAAATTTCTTCTGATTTAACCTTTTATCAAATGCCAAGTAGAATTTCTATGAGACCAATTTTTGATAATTCAGTCATAGATTCTACTTCTCTTTATTCAAATTCATCCTCAATCACTTCTACTACTTGTCAATCTGTTTCTAATGTTACAACTACTACCACCACTACTACTACTGCAGTTCCAGTTACAACTACTACCACCACTACTACTACTGCAGTTCCAGCTTCTAATGAAATTTCAGCTGCTATTTCTAGTAATTCTATTGCTACTGCAAATGTTAGTGCTATAACTGCAAATGCTACAACTACTACTACAACCACTGTCACCACATCAGTTTCATCAACGACTATTATGACGCCATCCATTAATTATAATAATTATAATTATAATAAACCTAATAATAGTCGTATCCTTAGTCCTCTTGTTAATTCTAGTAATATTTTATATGCCAAGAGTCCACAATTTCAACCTATACAACCACCACAAAGTCAACCTTTACAATCACCACCACAAAAACAATATCAACCTATACAACCATCACAAAGTCAACCTTTACAATCACCACCACAAAAACAATATCAACCTATACAACCACCACAAAGTCAACCATTACAACCACCACCACAAAAACAATATCAACCTATACAACCACCACAAAGTCAACCTATACAATCACCACCAAAACCAATAAAACCACAACAAAAGCCAAGATATTCTTTACAATCACCACCACAACAACAACAACAAAATCCTCAATATTCTTTACAAAATTTAACAAGAGTTGTTTCTAGTAATCCAATGTTATATAATAATTTAAATAGATTTTCTGCAGCACTTGGTAATCCAACTCAAAATGTTAAATCAAGTCGTAAAATTGATAGATGTTCTCTTCCAACAGCAGATCCAGAAATGGTAAAAATGAACAAGAATATCAATAGAAATTCTATTAGTGTTCCTATTAAAGATTATAATGTTCATCCAAATCAACAAGCTAAAAAGATAAATCCAAATAGAAGCATAGCTATTATTCCAAATACTAAACCAATTCCAAAGAGTAGAAGTAGTATTAATGTTGCTAATGTTAATGGAAATTCTATCGTTACAAATAATGGAAATAATAGAATTAGTGCTCCAGTATTAATTTCAAAACCTTTACCTGTTAATACTAATGGTAATGGTAATACTACCAATGGTAATATTAGTATTAATACTGTTAATAGTAATGAAGGTAATGGTAATGAAGGAAATACTACTGTTATTAATAATCAAGGAAATACTACTATTATTAGTAATCATAGTAATATTAGTGTTAATAAGGGAAATACTACAGTTATAAGTAATCATAGTAATCATAGTAATCATAGTAGTAATGTTAGTGGTATTAAAGGAAAGAATAATAGAAATACAATGAATTTACTTTCAAATGTAGTAGCAAAGGATTTCTTTTCACCATTAACTCCATACAGTTACACTCCATATACTCCTTATGTTACACCATATCTTTCCTATGAAGGTAATGAAGAAGATAATGCTCCAATTGTACCACCAAGTTCTTCTGCTAATGTTTCATCTTCAAATATCAAAGTAGGTGCTAACCCAAATACTAAAGTTGTTAGAAAAATGAATCGTATTCATTCTCCTAATAGTACAACCAGTGATCATAATAAAAGTGAAGATAAATTAAGAGAAATCCATAGAAATGGAAGTCATACTATTGGTAAACATTCCTCAGAAAATTCATCAGCAGTAAAGAAAATAAAAAGAAGATCTATTTTCACTAGATTATTCTAAAAAAGAAAACAAAAATTATGAATAAAAAAAAATAAAAAGATTACACAATAAATGACCAAAAAAAAATTGAAGTATTTTACAGTAACTTAAAAAGAAATTAGAATGAAAAATCAAAAAAATCAAAAAAAAAAAAAAATTCAAAAAAAAAAAAAAAATTCAAAAAAAAAAAGAAAAATTAATAAAAAAATTAAAATTAATAAAATATAATAATCAGTGATTTAATATAATAACTAAAAACTTATAATAATAATTATTATAGTTTTTCAAAAAAAAAAAAAAAAAAAAAAAAGAAAAAAAAAAAAGAAAAAAAAAGAAAATCACGATTCAAAACGTGATTTTTGATATTCAAAAAAAAATAAAAAAAATAAAATAAAAAAAGATATATAATATAATAATTTATAAACAACCCATCAGTATATAAATTATTATAATAGATATCTTTTGTGATTTAAATTAAAAAAAAAATAATAATAATAATAATAATAATAATTTTTAATTAATAATATTAAAAATTAAAAAATATATATATATAAATAATAATACAAATAATAATAATAGTAGTAATAAAAGTAATAATAATAAAAATAATAATTAGTATTTTTACTTTATTACTATTATTATTGTAATTAGAATATGTAAATATATTTATCTTTATTTTTCTTTTTTCTTTTTTTAAAGGTAAATATTAAACATATATATATTATACATATACAAATGTATATATAAATTATATAAAACATAAAATATACAATATTATGTAATAACAATTAATCTTCTTTTTTTTTTTCAATTTACTTTATAAAAATAATAATTTTCGTAATTTAAACTATTTATTTTTACACTTAATAATAATAATAATAATAAATACTTTTTTTATTTTTTATGTATTTTTAATTTTTCAAAGCAATTTTTTTTATATGTTAAAAATAAGTAAGAATAATAATAATAATAATAATAATAAAGAATTAAACAATTAAAAATTAAAAAATAATAATAATAATTTAATTTTGATATATAAAATATAATAATAATAATAAATAATAATAAAAAATATGTATTATAATTTTTTCTATATACATTTTTTTTTTTTTATTTATTAAAAAATTTGAATCATAAAGGATTAAAAATAAAATAAAATAATAAAAAACAAAAAAAAAAAAAAAAGAATATTTTTATTATGACATGAAAAGTAAATTTTTTTTTTCTTCAATATATATTTGTGTTTTTGTTTTCTGTTTTTTTTTTTTTTATTATAAAATAACTATATCAAAGGAAAAAAAAATTAATAGTAATAATAATAATAATAATAAGAAAAAAAAAATTTTTATAATTTGTTAAAATTGAGATTAAAAAATTGATACACGAATCTCATTTCTAGATAAATAATTTTCTAGGTAAAAAAAAAAAAATTAAGATTTTTGGTAGTAAATATATATGTATATATATATATTATATACATAATAATATATAATTTATAATTTATAAAAAGGAAAAAAAAAAGTATTTGTATTTATATATATTTAATTATCATAATTAAAATTGACCAATACGATTCAAGATATAATTAATATATTAGTATAAAAAGATCTATAAAGAAAAGTTTTCCTTTCTTTATAGATGGAATTTTAATGAAAAAAGAAAAAGTTAATAAATAAAAGAATGAAATTTACTTTTGATAGTAAATAATTAAATATATATATATATAATACTTAATCATATATAGTATATAAAATATATAAAATATATAAAAAAAAAATAAATGGTATTTGTATTTATATATATATATTTAATTATCATAATTAAAATTAATAAACCAATACGATTCAATATATAATTATTAGTGCAAAAGTATAAAAAGAGAGAAAGGAAAAACCTTTTCTTTATAGATATGGAATTTTTATGAAAAAAAAAAGTTAATAAATAAAAGAATGAAATTAACTTAGAAAATAATTAGGTAAATCCTTAATTTAGATATATTAATGAGATAAATGGATTAAATTATTAAGGAATATTTTTTTAAGAAAGAATATTTAATATTAAAAGTTAATTTCATTAATAGTATTAAATAAAATTAATATATTAATTAATTATAAAAAGTTTACAACATAACAATAAGTAAAGATAAATTTTAAGAGATTATAAAATTAATTAATAAATAAATAAATAAATAAAACTAATAAATAAATAAATAAAAATTAAAACAAATTTAAACTTAAACAATCTTTGCTTATATAATAATAAAATATATAATATTATAATAATAAATATAAATATTGTAATAATTTTTTTTTTTATAATATTTTTTTATTATTTTTTTTTATATTAATGGGTTTAAAATTTTTAATTAATTTTTTTTTTCTTTTTTCATTTTTTCAAATTTTTTTTTTCCTTCTTATTCTCTTTCTTTATATATATATATATATATATATATTATACATATATAATTATTAGTAAGATTAAAAAAAATATATATATAAATATAATTATAAAGTTATATAAATTTTATCGAAAATTACAATAATAATAAACAATTTTTTTTTTTTTTTTTTAAATATGAAAAAAAAAAAAAAAAATTGTTTATTATTATTATTAATTATTATTATTAATTATATTACTATATTTAGTATATTAACTATAAATATTATATTTATGTTTTTAATATATTTTAATTTTTTTATTTATACTATATAATTATTATAAAATATTACTAATTATTTTTTATATGATTTGTTTTGTTTTGGTATTTTTTGTTTGATTTGTTATTTTTGATTTTTTTTTTTTTTTTTTTTTTTTTTTTTTTTTTTTTTAATTCTTTTCTCTTTGGATTTGTTTAATTTTAAATAAATATTATTGTTAATACTTTTAATTCACTTTTTTTTTTTTTTAAAAAAAAAAAAAAAAAAAAAGAAGAATTAAATTATAATAAAAAAAAGTTTATCATCTCAAAAATAAAATAAAATAAAATAAAATAAAAAAAAAAAGATATAAACTTTTTTTTTCATAAATATTAGATTTAATATTTATTTTTTAATATATATATATAAAGTATTTGTAATTAATGTTTTTAATGATTATTTCTGATTTTACTTTATTTTTATTTTTTCCTTTATTTATATATTATTAAACAAATCAAAAAAAAAAAAAAAAAAAAAAAAAAAAACAATAATAATAATAAAAAAAATATTTCAATATATATTGAGTTAATGAATTATGAAATAATAATTAAATTAAGATATGTTATAGATATATGCTTATATATTAAATAATATTTTTATTTATTTATTTATTATTATTATTATTTTATTAATTATTTTTTTTTTTTTTGTTTTGTGTATATATCTTCCTACTTTTAATTTTTTTATGTTTTTTTTTTTTTTGTTTAATTTATTGTTTTGTATGTTTTTTTTTTTTTACTATTAATTGTTATTATTGTTATTATTATTATTATTATTATTATTATTATTATTATTATTATTATTATTATTATTATTATTATTATTATTATTATGATTTTGTTTATTTTATTTTTATGCTTTTAAATTGAAATAATATATTCATTATTTATAAATTAATTTATATATTTTATTTCAATTTAATTTGTTTTTATATTAAATTGTGTAATTTTGCATATATATTCAATATTATCAATTAATAATAAATATTAATTGATAATATTGAATATATATACCTTTTTTTTATTTATTTATTTCGCTTTTCCTTTTATATATATATTTATTTATTTTCATTTACTTGCTTATTATTAATTGATGAATTGTATTGTTTTCATTTACTTTATTTGTTATATATATATAAAAAAATATATATGGTACTTATAAAAAATTATGAAATTAATTGTTTTAATATAAAAAAATTACTGAAGAATTTCACATCATAAACTTAATTAATTTAAGTATTGATAAATATTATTATTAGGTATTGAAATTATTAATATTATTATTATTAGGTGTATTGAAATTATTAAACTTAAATAAAAATTATGATATATTATTTAAATGCGCTAATTAATAATTTGCATGTATATATATAATTGATAGTGATATTAAAAATTTTTAATATAATGGTGTAGTTTGATATACATCAATAAAAAAAATTTTTTTTTATGTATTTGGTAATTAAAAAAAAAAAAAAAAAATTTTTTTTTATACAATTTTTTTTTTTTTTTTTCTTTTTTTTTTACGATTTTATTGATTTATATTATATTCACTTTTTATTAATATAGAATATTAATTTTGGATATGAAAGTTTTAACATCATCTTTAAATCATCATTTCCATAAAGTTTTGTATCAGTACCAAATTCATTTAAATAACTAATTCTTTCAATATATCCATTATTATCAGCGTTTAATATACAACTTTCGGCTTTATTTAATATATTGTCATAGGATATATTACTATTAACTCTAACGGCAAATATATCTTTACCATAAACAAATTTAATTTTAATATTTTCTTTATCTACATAGGGTCCACCAACCATATAATCATCATCTTTTGTATCAAAGAACATTGAAAAGTTTCTAGCGTTTTCCTTAACATGATCTCGATTATCTTCATCATAATCTCCATTATAATATGAAGATGATTCATCTTCACTTTCACTACCATCTATTCTATTTTTCTTTTTACCGCGAATACCAAAGAAATCAATAAAATCTGGAGAAGATTGAACATTTTGTGGTTGTTGTACTAAATATTGAAGGAAAGTATCAACTATTGATTGATTTATATGATCTTTTGGTAATAAATATGGAAGTATACGTTTTGAATTATCCGTTAAACCGGCTTCTTCAGGGTATTGATCAATTAAAGTAAAGATAAGATCTTGTAAATCTTTATAAGTACGATATAAAATATAGCACTGACCATCACCCTTAAATACTTCTAATTGATATACGATATCTTCATTATCATCATCATCAATAATTTTTTCTTCACTTGAACGTACAATAGCTGTTATAACTCTTTCTGAAAGTCCAATTACATGTTTCTTATCTTGGTTAGATCTTTTTGATTCACTATCATGTTTTGGTGATAAATTAGTATTAATTTTTGACATTTCATAAGTTTTAATATTTAAAGTTTTTATTTGTTGTTCTAATTCAATATCATAATCACTTTCAACATCAGTGAATCTTGTTGTATCTTTTTCATTGTCAATGCTATCTCTAATATTTCTTTTATCATCATAATTATCATAACTTTTATCATAACTTCTGTCATAACTTCTATCATAATCCCTATCATAATCCCTATCATAATCTCTATCATAACTTCTATCGTAATCCCTATCATATTTTCTATCATAATCATCACGATAATCCCTATCTTGATAGTGTTCATCATCATAATCTCTGCCATAAGTATCACGACGGTCATAATCTCTGTCATAATCATAATCACGACGGCGATCATAATCTCT
The DNA here is from genome assembly GCA_002104895.1 of Anaeromyces robustus. NCBI lineage: Eukaryota > Fungi > Neocallimastigomycota > Neocallimastigomycetes > Neocallimastigales > Neocallimastigaceae > Anaeromyces > Anaeromyces robustus. The sequence goes on along the minus strand of MCFG01000114.1, from coordinate 1,156 downwards.
ATCGTAATCTCTGTCATAATTTCTATCATAATAATCATCTCTGTAACGATCTTCTGGGTATCTTCTATCATTATATCTTCTATCACTTTCACGACTATCATTACTATAACGATTTGGACTTCTGTATTCATCATAACCTTTTCCTTGACCTCTACTATTATTAGATGACCCTGAACGATCGGAATATATTGCACTATTATTTCTTGAATAATTATCTTGATCTCTGTGATTGCTCGATGCATTACTTAATTTTGAAGTTTGTCTTTTTGGTAATGGTAGAGGTGATTTACTATTACCATTATTAATGTTAGTATTATCAATATTAATTGCACTTTTTTTCTTTTCAACTTCATCAAAACAACTTCTTGGTACAAGACCTTAATTTATTTAATCAGATAAAATAATAATTATTATATAAAAATATTATATAATAAAAAAAATTTAGTTTAAGTAATTAAGATATATAAATATTAAGAAGAAATTATATAATTAATCAATAAATGATTAAAATCAATATTAAAATTAATTTATATTGAAATTAAGAAAAAAAAGAAAAAGAAAAAAAGAAAAAGAAAAAGTAAAAAAAAAAAAAGTAATTATATTATATTATTTATAAAAAAAAAATATAATAAATATTTATGTTTATGTTTATGTTTATATTTATATTTATATTTATATTTATATTAATCTTTTTTTTTTTATTTTACCTTGAGTTTTTTCTAAAGGATTACAAACTAAATATGAAGTTTCTAATTCTTGAACAACAAAAAAGAAATCACCTTCTTTAAAAGATAATTCTTTTGGATTTTTCTTTGTATAACTATGAATAGCTTTAATAATCTTTTTTGGTGGTAAATTTCCACTTTTAATATCTAAAGATATTGGATTAGAAATATGATTAATTGGAGATGGTAAATTTTGGATACGTGGGCTTACCATAGCCATACCACTATAAGGTGAAGTTGGTCCATGACTACCACTACTTACATTACTATTGCTACGATTAGAACGACCAGAACCTTGACTTGAAAATGAACCATTTGTCATAGGTCGACTATTACCATATCTACCAGAATAATTCATATTGGAATTTATTTTTAATTGGTAAGGTTTATCTAAAGGTGAATTCATTGGTTTTAAATTAGTATCACTGTTT
>MCFG01000113.1:155000-166033 GCA_002104895.1 Anaeromyces robustus | reverse complement strand
TAAAATATTATAATATTATAATATATATAATAAATAAATAAATTATATTTAAACTTTATAAATTATTCATCAATAGCAAACAATTATAGTTATAATAATAAAAGTAAGCATATTCATATTATATATATATATATAACTTACAAATTAAAAACATTAAACATTAAACATTAATATATATATATATAATTCTTATATAAGATAAAATAAAACAAGAGAAAAAAAACGACCAAAAAAATAATAAAACTGTTATAAAAAAAATACCTCCTAAACAAAGTCAAAGAATTACACCTGAACAACAACAAGCTCAAACTAAATTGAAATTAAACCATATTCCAATATACCAATCTAATATTAAAAAGGAAGATGGTAATGAAATATTTCAACAATTTCTAAAATCGAAAGGTGTTAGAAATTGGAATGAAAAGGAGGATTAATTGTATATGATAATTTTGAATAAAAATAAAACAAAAATATATAATTTCAAATAAAATTATTTTATTTATATTTGCATTTTGCTTTTTATTTTTTATTATTATTATTATTATTATTATGAATATGATTATGATTATTGTTATTATGATTATTATTGCTATTATAAATTATAATTTAATTTATTTATTATAAATTATAATTTAATTTATTTAATTATATTATTTGTTCTAAATTATGGAAATAACTTTTGATATTAAATTATTTTTGATTTTATATTTCTGTTTTTGTTGTTTTTTTTTTTTTTTTTATTTTGCTTTGTTTTGTTTTGTTATGTTTTGTTTTATTGTTTTTTTTTTTTTTTTTTTGTTTCTGTTTTATTAATACTATTCACAATTATTAATTATAAATTTTTTTTTCATTGTTTTATACATATATATATGTATATATAAATGATTTATATAATCATCTCGTATTGTTTATTATTATTTTCAATAATTGCTATTAATAGATAATTGAAACATTATACTTTTAATAGAAAAAATGAAATGTAATCATTAAACTTATTTGACAACAATTTTATACTTCTTTTGGAAATCTAATAATTCTTCTTCCTTCTTTTTATAAGTCTGGACCAATTGAGCTATTATAGTGTTTATCTATTATTTTAATAAATAATATATATATTATATATTTTATATTTTATATTTAAATATGAATTGTTAAATTAAATTATATAAAAATTAAAAATAATTAATTAAAAATAATATTTATATTTAAACTTGATTGATCTCCTAAAATCTTATTATTAATATATAAATTAAATTTCTTACTCCTTCTAAATTATTTTCAACAGCTGGTAATACATCCTTAATAGTACGTTCAACTAAAACACCATGAATTAATCTAAAACATTTTCTATCACTATTAAGTGGTTTTAATGTTTGAATAACTAATCTATAAATATACATTACATGAAATAATAATTAATATCAATTATCTTTTTAATATTCCAAGTATTTTATAAAATAAATAAAATATAATTTATAATAATTTAATTAAATTTATATATAAAAATAATATGCATAAAGAATGATAAATACTCATGTTCATCCTTTTCAGTTTCTAATTCACCAACTTTTGTTGATATAGATTGTAATTCTTGCTTTAATGATTGAAATTTAGCAACAATTTCTTGGTCAGTTAATTTTTTTTCTGCCATTGTCTTTACTAATTATTTATATTTAATATATTGAAATGTAAAACAGTAAAAAAAAAATATCAAGTAATATGTAAGCATACTTAAAAACAAATATAAATTTTTTAATTAAATTTTTTTAATAAAACATATGATAATTTTTTAAATATATATTAATAATATTTAAATATAATTATTCATTTCGAAAATATAATATTTAAAAATAATAAAAAAAAGCAAAACAACAATTAACAAAACTATTACTTTACTAACCTTACAAGTACAGTTAAAAGAAAAATTTAAACTTTTTTTTTCTCTATATTTAATAATCTCAATAATTTTAACAATTAAATAATTATAAATATTTATACATTTATTAAATGATTGGTCTATAATATACATTGACAATAATATTTGTATTATACATCAATATATAAATATATATATATATATATTTTATACCAAAAAAAATAAGGAGAAATAATAGCAATAACAAAACATAAATTTTAGAATGATTTTTGGTGGTATAATTCATCAAATCTTAAAATAATAATAATAATAATAATTATTATTATTATTATTATTAATTATATATATATATATTATTATTATTATTATTTATTATTATTATTATTATTATTATTATTATTATTATTATTATTAACTATTATTTATAATTATTATTATTATTATTATTATTATTATTATTATTATTATTATTATTATTATTATTATTATTATTATTATTATTATTATTATTATTATTATTATTATTATTATTATTATTATTATTATTATTTATTATTTGTTATTTACTATTTATATTATTTAATATGTTTATGATTTAATTATGACTAACATTTATAATATTATGATATTTAATTTTTTTTTATAATAGTATTATAATAAAGATATTTTTTTTTGCTTCTGATATTTGTTAAATTAATTGAATTCTTTAATTAATTAATTAATAAAATTTTAACCATATTTATTTATCATAATTATTATTATATATTAAATTTATAAAATAAAGTCAATATAATATTAAAAAAAAAAAAGAAGTTAATTTCTACAATTATAGTTGGTTTGCTTTATCTTTATTTTTGTTATTTTGTTATTCATATAAATAAATTACTGAACTTAGTCATTACTTTATTTTATTTTATTTATTTTATTTCATTTTATTTTATTTATTTTATTTTATTTTACTTTATTTTATTTCATTAATAAAAATCTATTTAAAAACACACTTTCCATATATAGAATTTTTATTAATAAAATACTTTTTACATAAAAATTAAAATTATCAAATATTAAATGGATGAAGAAGATTATGTCGAGCCATGTAGTATATGTTTGCTTGATTTAATTCCTGAAAATAAAGATGAAGCAGAAAATTTAGGTATTTTATCGTGTAATCACAAATTTCACGAACAATGTATAAAATTATGGTCAGAGGTAATTCAATTCAAATAATAATAAAAATTAAATATAAATAACATTTATTATTCATTCATAAATATTATCATTATATCTTCATAATATTAATTAGTAAAAATAGTAGAAATATTATATATATATAAATAGTTCTATATATACCAACAATAAAATAAATTTAAACTTAAATGATATTTAACTATAAATATCATTAATATTAATATTATTCCGGAATATTATAATTTCATTAATTAAATATTTTTAAATAAAATTTATATTTTTGAATCACTTTTTTATTTCTTCTTAATAATAAACTTATAATTCATGTAAATTTGTGGTTTATATATATTAACATTTAATATTCATTTATTATTTTATTTTATTTTATTAAATAATAATAATAATTTATTAAATATGAAATTTAAAAAAAAAAAAAAAAAAAAAATAGAAAGCATGTACTTGTCCTATTGACAGAGGAGAATTTAATGAAATAAAAATATATAATTATAAAGAAGAATATTTAAATACTTATACCATAAAAAAAAAGAAAGATGTAAGTAAAGTAAAAATAATTCTATTAACCATTTGCTAAAATTATTACCTTATTTATTTTTATTATAGTTTACTAAATCAAAACTTTAAAATATAAAGAAAAATGAAGAAATTGAAATTGAAGATTTATCATTTTGTATAATCTGTGGAAGTTCAGAACATGAAGAAATTATGTTATTATGTGATATATGTGATGCTCCATATCATACAAGTTATTATCAATTTCTTTCTTATTAAAAAAAAAAAAAAAAAAAGTTTTATTCTTGAATTAAAAAATATCTAAATAAATTATATATTCATTTATTTATTTATTTATTTATTTATTTATTTATTTATTTATTTATTTATTTATTTATTTATTTATTTATCTATTTATATATTTATTTATTTATTTATTCATTTATTTATTTATTTATTTATTTATTAATTTATTTATTTATTAATTTATTTATTTATTTATTAATTTATTTATTTATTTATTTATTTATTTATTTATTTATTTATTTATTTATTTATTTATTTATTTATTTATTTATTTATTCTTTTTGCTTATGCTTTTTTATTAATTAAATAATATACACATATATATATATATTATTATTAAAATTTCTTACTTTTTAATTAACAAAATTATAAAGCTTGTTTAGGTTTAAATGGTATTCCAGTGGGAAATTGGTATTGTCCAAATTGTGTAGATGAAAATCCAGCTCTTGCTTCATCTTTATTTGAAGATGAGGATACAAGTGATTACACCGAATCAAGTCTGAATTTTGAAACTGTACCGTCACCATCACAAACACCATCTACTTCAACAAGAAGAAGAAGAACAAGATCAAGATCAACTAGAAATACTTCAAAAAAAACGAAAAAGACTCGACAAGGTAATAAATCGGCTTCAAGAACAGTAGCAAATTCTAATGCAAGAAGAATAAAAGCACCACGATCTATGATAAGGTATAATATCATTTTGAATAAAAATGAATAATAAAACAATAATGACAAAAAAAAATGACAATAACAGTAACATTAACAATAATAATAATTAAATAATTAATCTTATTTAAAAACTAATTCTTTATTCTTTATTATTATTAAAATTATACTATTTTTTTTTTCTCATGTTTCTTCTATTTCTCTATTTCTCTATTATTATATTTACAAATATTTAAAAAAAATAATATTAATAATTTTATAAATCATTCAATAATTAAATTAAATTAACCAAAATCAGTAAATTAAGAAAAGAAATTATTAAAAGAAGACAAAATAATATTATTGAAAGTAGGAATTTACTTACTGAATCAGTATTAATTGATATTCCTAATTCATTTGATGATTATCTTAATGCATATCGAAATTCTAGTTCTGATAATTCTTCAACTCGTAGTTTAAGTAGTTTAAGAGAAAAACTTAACTATGAAACTAAAATAAAGTATTCTAAAATGCTTGATACCAAATCAGTTAATGAGATTTTCGACAAGCCATCTTCATATAATAGAAAATCTGAATATGATTTAATATGGAGACAAGCAAACGCTGCGAAAAAAATTAAATCAAATTCAAGTGTTTCTATAAATAATCATTCCCTTTCAAAAATAAATGAAAATATATCATCTTCTTCATTAAAACGTCCCAATATTGCACTTCGTAAGATGAAAGAAGCATTACATAACAACACTAATAACACTTCTGACGCTTCATCATCTAGTAATATTAGTAATATAAATAAAAATGTTAATCATACCAAAGAAATACTACATAATATTTCTGATATTTCATCAACTAGTAATATTAGTAAAAATCCAAAGAATATCAAAAGAATATCATATAATCCTTCTAATACTCCATCAACTAGTAATATAAATAAAAATACAACTCATACCATTACTACTTTCATCAACAATAGAAATAACGTTAATACAAATAATAATAGTGAAAGTAATAACTACACTAATAATAATAATAATAATAATAATAATAATAATAATAATAATAATAATAATAATCTTAGTTTAATAAATAAATATCAATCCAATTCTTCTATCAATCATAATAATAATCGTAGTTTAATAAATAGATATCAATCTAGTTCTTCTATCAACCATAATAATAATTCTCCATTTCACATTAATCAATTATCTTCTATTCCTTCTCCATCTTATAATAGTACTAATGGGAGTAACTCAGATAAAACTCATCAACTTCATAAAAGACCATCAGAAAAAGAAAAAGAAAAAGATTTTCATAATAATCGTTCAATAAATGATATTGATAATAATTTTTTAAAATCATATGATTCTCATAATCATACAAATAGTAATCATTCAACTGATTTTTATGATTTAGACTTAGATTTATTTGATAATATTTTCAATAATGATCCATTAATTAATCAACAATCTAATCTATTGTCAAATTTAAATCATAAAAGCAAAAATAACTCAAATAGTTACAATAATCATGGTTTTTCTTCACGTGAAATATTTAAATTTATAAGACCTTATTTAAGAAAGAGAGTCAGTAATAGACATATTACACGAGAACAATATAAAAAACTATCAAGAGATTTAACATATTATGTAATAAAAAGATTAGGTAACGATTATCATGGTGAACATAAATTAAACTATGAAGAATTAAAAGAAGATTTTTTAGTAGATCATATTTATTCAAATAAAATCATTATAAATTTTATAAATTATAATTTAATAAAATTCATTAATTATAATAGAAGGAAAAAAGAAGAAGAAAAACTTCATAAAAAAATAGAAATGGATAATGAAAGAGATAGACCTTCATCATCAAATTCTAAATATTAGTTTTTTTTTTTTTTATATATATATATTTATATTTAAATATAAAAAAAACTAATCAGATGTAATATATCTTTTAAAAAAAAATTGTATACTTTTAATAATTTAAATTTATAATAAATTTTAAAACAAAAAAAAATATATATATATATATGTATATATATTTTATATATTAATCATTTAATACCACATAATTTATTTATCCTAATCATTTTTAAAGCTTTAATTTAAACTAATCATTATCAATTTTTTATCACCATTAATAATACAAAAATAAATTAATGTTTATATTTGTAAAGTAAAAATAACTATCAAAAAATATAATTATTTTATAATTATTGATTATTTAAATAATTATTATATTATATACTTTTAATAATTTAAATTTTTTATTAAAATTTCATTATAATAAATTTTAAAACAAAAAAAAAAAAAAAAAAAAAAATATATATATATATATATATATCATTTAATACCACATCCTAATTATTTTTAAAAGCTTTATTAAATTTAAATTAATTATTATCTTTTTTTTTTTATCACCATTAATAACACAAAAATAAATTAATATTTATATATGTAAAGTGAAAATAATTATCAAAAAGTATAATTATTTTATAATTATTGATTATTTATATAATTGTTATATTATATAAATTATAATTATATATAATTTAATAATTAAAATTTATAATAAACAACAATTTTGATAATATATTATACACATTTGTTTAATTTAACATATTATCTTACTTTTATTTTTATTTTTTATATAAACACATTTCTATATATATATATATTATTTGTATATATTTATTTTTGTTTTTGTTTTATTTTTTGTTTTTATTTTTTTTTTTTTTTTTGTTTTTTTTTTGTTTTTTTTTTTGTTTTTTTTTTGTTTTTTTTTGTTTTTTTTTTTGTTTTTCTTTTTTTTTTTTTATTTTTTTTTTTTTTTGTTTTTTTTTTTTTTTTGTTTTTTTTATTTTTTTTTTTTTCTTTTTTTATTTTTGTTTTTTGTTTTTTTCTTTCTGTTTATTTTTTTTTTTTATTTATTTTCTATGTTTTTTAACTTCAATATTTATAAATAATAAAATTTTTAATTTACATTTGCTATTTCTATTCCCTAATTAATATAATATACTATTATTTGATAATTATAATTATTCATCAAAAAATAGTACTAAAAATTTCTAATTAAATAATAATAATAAATTATATATTCTATTTATTATTATTTTATACAAATATAATGTATTATCTTTTTACTTTTTTGATTTTTAAAAAAAAAATAAAAATTAACTAATACAATATATGATAAATAATAAATAAAAAATTATTAAAAATTTTATACGAAAAAATAAATAATTAAATATATAAATAAATAAAATATCTATAATAGATTTAATAGATTAACCTGATAATTTAATATTTAAAACTTAAATTAAAATAACTAATTATAAAATTTTTCTATTTTCTTAAATAATTTTTAGATTCTTTACAAATACTTCCTACTTTTTTTTTTTTTTTTTTTAATATTATAACCCCTTAAATATATATATAAATCTATTCATATCCAATTAAAGCTGTTTTTCTTAATAATTCAGCATTTACTGGACCTGTTTCTTCAACTAATTTAGAAAACTCTGTTTCATAAGTTGGAACATAACTACCATCTTCCATTCTTTCAAATAATAAGTTTCTTGGTGTATCATATTCAAGAATATTACCATTACTTAAAACTAATATTTTATCATAATCAATAATGGTATTTAAACGATGAGCTATTGTAATAACAGTAACATCTTTAAATTCAGATCTAAGTGCTTTTTGAATAATAGAATCTGTTTTAACATCAACAGATGCAGTAGCTTCATCCATAATAAGTACACGACTTTGTCTTATCATAGCTCTAGCTAAACATAATAATTGTCTTTGACCAACACTGAAATTTTCACCATTGGAACGAACTTCAGATTCTAATTTATTTTCTAATTCACTTATCATATTCTTTAATCCAGCATGTTCTAAAGCAGTCCAAATTTCTTGATCTGTATGTTCATTAAATGGATCCATATTAAAACGAATAGTACCAGAAAAAAGAATTGGATCTTGTGGAATAATGGATATTCTTCTACGTAAATCATGTAATTTAATATCCATAATTGAAACATCATCAATTTTAATAGAAGAACCAATATCAGGTTCAACTAATCTAAAGAGGGTCATAACAATACTAGATTTACCAGCACCTGTACGACCAACAACACCAATCTTTTCATTAGCTTCAATATTTAATGATATATTATTTAAAACAGGTGGCAAATGGGAAGCATATCTCATTGTTAAATTTTTAATTTCAATCTTACCCTTTTGTGGCCATTCTTTTGGTACATCTAAACCTTCTTGTTTTTCAATTTCAATATCATTAGCATAATGACTTAAACGTTCTGCAGCATTCATATGTACTTCAGTTTCACTAAACTGACGTACTGCCCAATTAAGATTACCAGTAACATTTAAAGAATAGGATAAACTTAAACCAAGTAAAGCAGGTGAAATACTTTTTTTAAGAATTAAACCAGAAACAGCTGAAAAGAATACAAGGAAGGCACCAATAGTTTCTAATCTTAAACCTAACCATCTCTGTGCAGTAATTTGTAAAATACATGGACGATTATTATTATCCATAAATGTATCATTAATATTAATAAATCTTTCTTGTTCACGATAAGCTCTAATAGTAGATAAACCATTCATAGTTTCGGTGAAATTAGCATATAATGGTGATCTAGCTAAAGAATCAAGACGTTTAACTTCTCTTGAAGTATTTCTATAAAATTCTTGCATTAAATAATAAATAACAAGTAAAGGAATAAGTGCAATCATAAAGATAGGAGTAGCATAAATAATAAGTAATAAAGTAGAAATTGTAACAGCAAAACAATTAAGGAATGATTGAATAGATTCAATTAAAACACCATCAACAGAATCTTGATCTTTTGAAAAACGATTAATAATTCTACCAATTGGTGTTGTATCAAAGAATGAAATTGGTGCTCTCATAACTCTTGCAATAGCATCTCTATGAATTCTGCCTGCTGCAACCATACCAGTATAAACAATAATAACACCAAATAACATTTCTGCAATACCTTGTAATATACTCCAAGCTAAATAAATAAGAACATATGTTTGAGTAGAAATATCGAATCTTTTATCAGTCCAGAAAACTAACCACATATCATTACCAATTTTTGCTATTTGAGTTAAAATAAGGAAAAATAAAACACCAATAACACAACCCAAACCACCTGCTGCTCTAACATAAAATTTATAAATACTAAATTTTACAGAACCAGTGTTTCTTTCTTCAGTAGTCATTAATCCTTTTGGTTCACTTGGTTCTTTTCCTTCCTTTTCTTTTTCTTTTTCTTTTTCTTTATCATTATCTTTTTCAATATTTTTTTCTTCCTCCTTTTCGTTATTTTCGTCAAGCTTTGTGATTGTAATATCATCTTCTTCTTCACTTGAGTGTTCCAATTCTAATTGGTTTTCTTTTTCTTTATCATCATTTTCTTTATCTTCATCAATACCTCCATAACTATGCATTAATTTAGCAAATTCACCATTATTTTCCATTAATTCATCATAAGTACCTTGTTCACTAATCTCACCATTTTCCAAAAATATAATATAATCAACTTTAGGTAAAACATATAATTGATGAGTAACCAAAATACGAGTTTTATTTCCAAGAGCTTCAAGAATACATTTATCAAATAAATAACGACTAACATGGGCATCAACAGCTGAAAGAGGATCATCTAAAAATATAATATCACTATCAAAATAGACAGCTCTAGCTAAATTAATTCTTTGTTTTTGACCACCTGAAAGGTTAATACCACGTTCACCGATTTCAGTCATATCACCATTTGGGAAAATTTTTAAATCTGGACCAAGGGCACAACATTTAATAGCTTGTTTATACTTTTTTTCATTGTATTCTTTACCAAATAATATATTATCTTTTACTGTAGCATTTTGAATCCAAGCTTGTTGTGGACAATATCCAACAGTACCACCAAAAACTACTTCGCCACTTTCGCGTTTCATTTCTCCAATTAATCCATTAACTAATGAAGATTTACCACTACCAACAGCACCAACAATAGCCGTTAATGAATTTCTTGGAATATTTAAATTAATATTTTTAATTTTAAATGGTTCATATTCACCACTTTCTTTATCTTTTTCATTTGATTCTGTTTCATTATCTTCTTTATCATTTGTTTTTATAACTACTTCTGAAATATCTTTTTCTTTATTATTGTTTTTATCCTTTTTAGAATTATCTTTACTTTCATCCGAAGCTTTATCTTTTTTAACTTCCCAAAAGAAATTACCGTTTTTGACTGAAATAGCATCCTTGGCTTTTGAATCAATCTCTGGTAATTCATCTAATTCTTCACCACCGATAACATTATTGATACGTTTTAAGGCAACAACTGTGTCAGCCAATTGACCAGTTACCATTGGTAAAATACCTAATGGGAAACTTAACATATTAAAGAATGCAAGTGAAGAAAATACTTTAGCAGCTG